>JBAKBP010039056.1:0-15399 GCA_037953745.1 Lithodes maja
CACCCCAGAGTCCCCCCCCCCCCCACCTCCCGTCCATCAGCCTCCCCTGACATACTATTAACCATTATTATATTCCCGTATGTTTCTACCCCCCCCCCCCCCCCCGAGTCCTCTCCCACACCCTCCCGTCCATCAGCCTCCCCTGACATACTATTAACCAATATTATATTCCCGTATGTTTCTACCACCCCCACACCTCCCGTCCATCAGCCTCCCCTGACATACTATTAACCATTATTATATTCCCGTATGTTTCTACCACCACCACAGGCAGAGTCCTCCCCCACAGTTTTTCCTCGGGGGTGTAATTTAGTCTGGTTACACTGGTGGTCTGGAGCACGACACCTGCCATTGAAGGGGGTATTGCTTGGTTTTTGGTCTATATATATATATATATATATATATTTATTTATTTATTTTTTAGTTTCCTCGCTAGACCTCGATCAAGATTAAAGAACCCCACCCCCCCAACCTATCGCTAGCCAGGACAAATTCGACTCCTAAATGGCACGAAAGGTCTTGATATTGAGAACAAAATGAGGCGAAAGTTCTCAAAATCACCACATTAACGGAAAGAACGTCTTAAAATGTCAAGACTAATATGCTAAACATGAGAGAGAAGGGGGTCTATAAAAAGCGAGTACTAAACCCTTAACCTTGGTATTGCCAATGCAGTCGACCTAGACAATTTAGTCACAGTTTTCCTATTTTAATATTTGGAATTAGGATGCATTCGTATTCAAAATATTAAAGTTAAATTAGATTCCCATTTATACTGCTAGTCACAGCAAGGGACTGGAGTTTTCGCAGAGAGGCTCCAGTCCTGACGTTATTCTTGACTTACAGTGTACTGGCTTAACCCCTGCTGTACCGTCGACGTCGTTGTTATTTGATTTTAGCAATATTTAGACGATTTTATTAAGCTTAGGAAGGATATATAGTAGCTAAAAAGATTAACTGAGATATTATGTATCCTTTTATTTATATATATGAATATTCTTTCCTCTCACTTAAACAGTAGGCTACCATAGTGCGGTTGGAAATATGAACATGATTAGATTAATATCCAGTATTCGAGAATGGATAATAAGTCGTAGGCGTGTGCATAAACCTTTAACCGTCCTGGTGGTGTAATGGTTAAGGTGGCAAAAATATGTGTGTGATAACCCGGGTTCGAATCCCGTTGATCATATATACTTTAATTAATTTCATTGGGGGTGTGGTGGTGAGATTAATAAAAATAATATTATTAGTAGGTTTAGGGATATTTCTTCGAGAGGCCGGTCTATATGATCTGTGCCCCATGAATATTCTTTCCTCTCACTTAAACAGTAGGCTACCATAGTGCGGTTGGGAATATGAACATGATTAGATTAATATCCAGTATTCGAGAATGGATAATAAGTCGTAGGCGTGTGCATAAACCTTTAACCGTCCTGGTGGTGTAATGGTTAACCCTTTACCGGGCACTCATAGATATACTTATATTATCGATTTTTTGACCCTAGACCATGAAAGTAGACAATTTTCTAAGACATATTTACTTTTGAATTTTTTTCAAAAATGTTGATTTTGAGGTTGCAAATTGAAATTTGTGAAGTGACTATATATGGTCACTTGCCGGTCTATGGTCATAAAATTTCAGAAAGTTGCAATATTGAAAACAATAAATATGGATAAATACACACTCTACATGACAGTAAAATCATTGTTTTATTTAAAAAACTTATCAAAAATATATTAGAATAAAAATACCTTACATTATAGTTGTTTGTTGACCAAGTACTTTTGTACCCGGATTTCCCACCTCTTTTCAACATTCCTTGCCTCTTGAACCTAGGCAACACGTGTGTGGTAGTCCTTGAAGCAGTTCCTGTCGGCGTTGAGACACAGGTGTACCTTGCACACCTGGCAGAGCACATTAGACCGGATTATATTACCTTTCCGGCTACAGTGCTTGCAGGTCTGCCGGGTGACATACAGTGGGACGTGGAAGAGGGTCCTGTCAAACCGCACCATAGTGTCAGGCACTTGGCTGCGCTGACCACGGATGGGTTTGGGTAGGTCGATGGCATTGTTGTCGGTGTTGGGGCTGGAGGTGTTGGGGTTGGAGGTGTTGGGGCTGCCAGGTGACGAGGACAAGGAGCTCCTCAGAGGCCGAGCGCTCGGATCATGGACTTCTTGTTGCTGGTGCAACGGAACACATGTATCCTGAAGTCCTTGAGGCACATTCCCTTTTCGCCTAGTGACCGGCAGTCCCGCCTGTAACACAGCCATGCATTGGTCAGGCAGAGGTCCACACAATAGGCAAAGAGCCTCATGTACCACCTCTTGGACTTCATGGGGGTACGATACAGGTGCACCAGCATGTCACTCTTGTCGATGCCCCCCATGTTTGCATTGTAGCTCTTGATAACATTGGGGCAATCGACATCCTCCTTCTTCTTGGTGTCCTTGCTGTACCTCTTGCACTTAGACACTGGCTCCAGCCCCAGGTCAGTGGACAGCACAGTCACAGCCTTGTTGTCCTTCCACCTCAGAGCCAGGATGCCATCATCGGTGGTTAGGTAGTCATAAGTACCACGAGGGACAGCCTTCTTCTCCATCTCCTTGGCTGACTTAAGAGGAGGGTTGCCGATCCTGTTGTCCCTCGCAGTCCCTGTGTACCTGATGTCTCTCGCCTGCAGGTACCTCACCAGCTCCAGACTCGTGAAGAAGTTGTCGGCAAAGATGGCTGTGGTACTGGATGAGGTCATGGTGCTGGCTAGAACTGACACAATCTGGCTGGTGGCTCCGAGGGCCTCTTGTTCTGGAGTTAGGGGGATACCGTGGGAAGGTAGAGTAGTCTTCCCCTGGTAGAGGACCATGTTATGGATGAAACCATCCTCCGAGGCTCTGGAGAACACTTTGAATCCCCACTTGTCAGGCTTGTTCTTGATGTACTGCCTGAGATTCCCTGCTGTCTTTCCCTTGTATCCCACCATGACCTCATCGATGGACTGCTTGGGTGTTTGAGGCTCACTCCTGAAGGCATCGGTCATGAAAGTGAAGAGGGGACGGACCTTGTAGAACCTGTCGATGGTGCCACCCAGCTGGGAGTTGTCATTGAAGTGGATGGTTCGGCGGAGTAGTCGGAAACGCTTCGATGACATGAGGTCGGCCACCTGAGGAACCCGAGTGTACATAGCCCAGTAGTCGTCCAGGGAGGGACACTCTACAATACCCATGTACAGTAGGATACTGATGAACACCATCATATCTTCCTCAGTGGTCGAAAAAGTCGTGGTGATGTCCTTCTGGGTGGCATATAAGTTGGTCTGGTAGGTTATATGTTTCATTACCTGTGGAGTTATGAATCGGGCAAAATACTGGTGAGGAGCCTCGATGTACTGAGGAGGTTTGTGGTGATAGGCGGGCAGGGGTTGGTTCTGGATGTCCACCTTCTTCCAGGTTGTGGGCCGTGCTTGGGACTTCTTACCCTTACCCTTAGCCTTACCCTTGGATGTGTTAGCCTCTAGCAATACCTCCATAGCCTCCTCCTCATCCTCCTCATCCTCCTCATCCTCAAGCTCCTCTGGTACTTCCTCAAATGCAGGTCCGACACACTTCCTCTTGGGGTTCGGTTCATCCGAAGCGTGAGGTGTGTTGACATCGTGGGGTGGTGGCAGCATGAAGTCCGGGTCAGCGACGTCGTCGTCATCCATGAATTCATCGTCGCTGATATTAGGGTCGGCAAGCACCACAGTAGCCTCACAGCGGCGGGCCCGCTTGTAGAAGAGTCCTGTCAGTAACTGAAAGAGAAATAATTTGTTAGAAATGTATCCAAAAAAGTCAATACACGAATAAAAAAAAAGAAAAAAAAAATATATAATATATACCGGTATATAAATTATATATATATATATATATATATATATATATATATATATATATATATATATATATATATATATATATATATAATTATATATAATTATAATTATATATAATTATATATATATATAATTATATATATATATATATATATATATATATATATATGACATATATATTATGCATATATATAATAACAAATATCTTTAGTAATATCACAAAATGTATATATAATAATTATAATATAAATAAATAGCGTACAATATGTTCATTATAATGAACATTATTTGAATGTAGAATTTGACCCAAAAATGTAATAATATATGAAGAAATTTGGTTAAAATATAAAAAAAACACACATAATTAATTATTCACTAATGACAAACACATCAAAATATGGCATTGTTGTCACTGGAGCATGTATTAATGTGCTACACAACTTTACCCACAACCCATAATGAATTGTGGAAATTATATAAAGAGTTATATCTAGTTATAAAAAACTATTAGTGTCAATAAAAAAATTATGATAGACGGGCCAAATGTCCATATATGGACATCTGAAAATTACGATAGACGGGCGTATGTCCATATATGGACATACGATTTTTCACTCGTGGATTACATCAATTTCTATAACTCTCACGTAATTGACACCAATATCATTCGATAGCACATTTATTCTATTGTACAATGTTTGGGTTTCATCAACTTACCGGCATTATGTCGGGTGGTAGGGTCGTGGGCGTGGGAGCAACTTTGGGCGAAAGTGCGTCTCTGACAAAGGTTGGAGGAAGACTGAAGTTCCCTCGGCTCTGAGCGAATGGTGAGCTGGGGAAGCTCTGACGTCAGTGTCTTGGGTTGTGACGTGATGCATCCTGATTGGCTGGGAGGCGATTGCACCATGTTTCGACATCTGCGGGCGGCTGGGGGACGCCATCTTTGCCACCCGTTTAAGTTACCATGTATGGTCACTTGCCCGGTAAAGGGTTAAGGTGGCAAAAATATGTGTGTGATAACCCGGGTTCGAATCCCGGTGGATCATATATACTTTAATTAATTTCATTGGGGGTGTGGTGGTGAGATTAATAAAAATAATATTATTAGTAGGTTTAGGGATATTTCTTCGAGAGGCCGGTCTATATGATCTGTGCCCCATGAATATTCTTTCCTCTCACTTAACCCTTAATTAGCGGCGAGCAACATAAGTCGAGTTAAATAAAGCTGGACTATGTGGCGGTGCTCGACATATATCGTGTGGCAATTTCAGCACGTAATGTGGCTGAGAGAGAGAGACAAGTGGTGGCAGAAGAGTAGCGAGCGTATGACTGCTCCAGACCACCGCGGCGAACCTACTGACACGAATCCCACCTCCTCCCTCCCTCTCTCACTCGCTATATACGGAATTGTATGGGGAAAGTGCCTAATTACATGCTTTTTGCACTCGCGTTGCACGGTTATTGCAAGAAAACTAGCCATCATAAAAGGATCGTTATGGTGTCATTCGAAAGCTCTGTTTATGCCCTTTCAGGGATAGATACTTGTTTTACGTTCTGGGTCTTATTTAGGCATGAAAATGATCACGTAAACAGCCCTATTTTGGCTAAAAACACCCCGCTGGGCGGTACATATAAATAAACCGCATAGGCCGCTCGTAAGGTGTTAAACAGTAGGCTACCATAGTGCGGTTGGGAATATGAACATGATTAGATTAATATCCAGTATTCGAGAATGGATAATAAGTCGTAGGCGTGTGCATAAACCTTTAACCGTCCTGGTGGTGTAATGGTTAAGGTGGCAAAAATATGTGTGTGATAACCCGGGTTCGAATCCCGGTGGATCATATATACTTTAATTAATTTCATTGGGGGTGTGGTGGTGAGATTAATAAAAATAATATTAAGTAGACGTCCTTCCTAAGCTGAACAGAATCGTCTACTAGTTGCCAGAATACAATGGAAAGTACATCACCGGTACAGAAGGGATTAATAATCCAATTGGGTTGATAGCCTCTGAAGTCCTATTTTAACTAACTAGTCACAGCACAAGGAATTGGAATTCTCGTAGAGAGGCTCCAGTCCTGAGGTTATCCTTGACCTACAGTGTGCTGGCTCAATAATCCAATAGGGTTAGCCTCTGAAGTCCTATTTATTACTAACTAACTAACTAGTCACTGCAAGGGACTGGAGTTCTTGCAGAGAGGTTCCAGTCTTGACGTTATTCTTGACTTACAGTGTGCTGGCTTAATAATCTAATAGAGTTGATAGCCTGTGATGTCCTATTTAACCCCTAACTGTCGACGCGCAACTTATGTCGTGTGAAATAAATTTGGACTAAGTGGCGGTTCACAACTTATGTCGTGCGCCATTTTCAGCACGTAATGTTGCTGAGAGAGAGAGCTGAGCGGTGTGAAGAGCCTAGCAACCTTATGACCGCTCCGCATGACCACCGTGGACCAACTGAGGTGACTCCCTCTTCCCTCCCCTCTCTTACTCGCTACACAGGGAATTGTGTAGGGAAAGTACCTAATTACATGGTTTTTGCACTCGTGTTGCACGATCGTTGCAAGAGAACCAGCGGTCGTACAAGGATGGTTCGGGTGTCCTTGGAAAGCTCTGTTTACGCTTTTTCAGGAATAGATACTTGTTTTACGCTCTGGGTGTTATTTAGGCATGAACATGTTCACGTAAACAACTCTATTTAGGGTAAAAACACCCCGCTGGGCGCTACGGTCCGCTAGACCGCCTAGCCCGCTAATAAGGTGTTAAACTAACTAACTAACTGGCTTAATAATCCATTAGGGTTGATAGCCTCTGAAGTCCTATTTTAACTAACTAGGCCTAGTCACATTAGTTTTTTCGCATTTAGACAGAAACTGCATAACCAACTGTGACGCCTCCCGGCGTTACCAGAATGGTTGCGTGGGGCATTGCAGCTCGCTAGCGCTCGCCAGGATGGGGGGATGGGCTACAGTTGTCCTAGAATGATCTGCTTTATTTTATTAGTGTCGTGTTGCCACAGACAGTCTAGAAATGGTCTTTGTTTTGGTCTGTGACCGCGCCTTATATTTTATATTCGCTATAATATAAATGTTGCTTGTGTGGGAGGCGAGCGAGAGAGGGTGAGGGGGTACACCTGGCAGCGGGGTGAGCTATCACGCGGCTCGCTTGGGCGCTGACGGCATTGGCGGCCGGGTGGTCAACTAGTCCCTGCCCATCGCGGCCTCGTGTTTTTTACCAGCTCAGAGCTTGACTGACACGCGTATCGCCTACATCCTTTGCAATTCTGTCCCCCATACTCGCCACTTTGCATACTATTTCTCTCTCTCGACTTCTCCTTTCTCATTCTCTAATCTTTATTAAACTAACATCCCTTCCCGCATTTACTCAAGCTATCTTATATTTCCTTGACACTGATTATTCATACCATGTGTACTATTCCCGCTTTTATTTAAAGTCTTTTCCTCTTCCTCCTCCTCCTCTTCCTTCTCCCTTTTTTATTTCTTCCATTACGTCTTCCCACTCACTTACCCCTTCTCTAATAATTTGTCTTGTCTTCTTCGTCTTACTTTCCTGCGTTCTCCCAGATCTATCAGCTCCATTACTCTCGTCTTCTTCTTCTTCTTCTTTGTTCACTAACCCATTCTCTCTGATCCTTCTATTTTATTTTGTCATTGCATATTTGTATTTCTATTGTCTGTTCTGGTCTGCTTTCCCCCATTTTTGTCTTGGAGGAAGAATATCTATCCTCTCCAGTACACCCGTTTCTTCTTCTTCTTCTTCTTCTTCTTCTTCTTCTTCTTTTTCTTCTTCTTCTCTTCTTCTTTAACTCCATCTGTTTTATTTCTTCTTCTACTTCATCATCTTCTCTCTTTATTTGTCTTCATCTCCGCATTTACTCAAGCTATCTTATATTTCCTTGACACTGATTATTCATACCATGTGTACTATTCCCGCTTTTATTTAAAGTCTTTTCGAAGTTTTATTTGTGCCTTCTCTTCGTATCTTCATTAAACCTCTTTCTCTGTCTGCCTTTCGTCTTCTATATCTTTCTCTGCCTTGTCTATCGTCTTCTATATCTTCTGTCTGTCTTTCTTCTTCTATATCTTTCTCTGTCTTGTCTTTCGTCTTGTATATCTTTCTCTGGCTTGTCTTTCGTCTTCTATATCTTTCTATCTGTCTTTTGTCTTCTATATCTTTCTCTGTCTTGTCTTTCGTCTTTTATATCTTTCTCTGTATTGTCTTTCGTCTTCTATATCTTTCCCTGTCTGTCTTTCGTCTTCTATATCTTTCTCTGTTTTGTCTTTCGTCTTCTATATCTTTCTCTGTTTTGTCTTTCGTCTTCTATATTTTTCTCTGTTTTGTCTTTCGTCTTCGATATCTTTCTCTGTCTTGTATTTCGTCTTCTATATCATTCTCTGTCTTGTCTTTCGTCTTCTATATCTTTCTCTGTTTTGTCTTTCGTCATCTATATCTTTCTTTGTCTTGTCTTTCGTCTTCTATATCTTTCTCTGTTTTGTCTTTCGTCTTCTATATCTTTCTTTGTCTTGTCTTTCGTCTTCTATATCTTTCTCTGTCTATGTTTCGTCTTCTATTACTCCTCTGGCCTTCCTATGTCCATCTCCATACGCTCCATTACTCCCAAGTCTCTCCCTGTCTTGCTTAAGGGGAGATATTCACTTGAGGTATGTTTTGATGGATCCCCTTCTCCCTCAATGTTTAGCCCTTTTATATTTGAGATTTTAAGGCGTTTGCCCCAATAGGTTGTCGAATTTAAGACCATTCGCCCCATTTCTGACAATTTTAAGAATGTTCGTACAATTTAGGGGTTGATGTTTTCCTGGCATGCGATAGCAAGCTTGTAATGTAAGTGGAATGGCCAGCTTGATGGAGAGCTAGGGAGCAAACTAAAAAAATATCCATAATTATGTTTCTCTTCTTCCTCTTCTCTGCTTTCTTCTATTCCTATTCACGAAAAGACAGCAAGATTTCCAGCTGGACCAGGGCTACTTATATTTATGGTATTTTAACATAGTATTTATATTGAAACGAGGAACGCAAACAACAAGATGGACCAAGATGGCGACTGTTGTAAACAACCCGAATTTACCTCCAGTGTTCTAGCAAGATATACAGTGATCTAAGTGCCTTATAAACACCAGACTTCACCAATGGACAATAGAAGGTACAGAGAACGAATAATTTGATGTCAAAGTGAAATATTGAACTTTCTTATCCAGTAATCTTAAGGGGAAAATTTACATCAAACTCTACCAACCCCCTTGACAAAAACAAATCCAACTCGCGCATGCGCAGAAGGATCAGTGACGTCATCAATTATAGACTATCTATTCACTCTCATTATCGCTCACCACCACTATGGAACGGGAAGAGATACTGACGCTATTGGACACGCAGAGAACGTACTTTAATGACACCACGGACCGAGTACAACGCCAGTTCACCGCTTCAGTGAAGGATACGGAGAAGAAAATATGTGATGTAATAGCCAGTCTGGAATACACCCAAGCCAGGCTGGATGAAACAACAGCTAAACTAACTACTACAATCAAAGACAAACACGAAGCTAATAACATAATCAAGCACTTGATGGATGAAAATCAAGTTTTGAGGGAACAACTAGATGACTGCAAGAATCGGATAGACTACATCGATGATCAGAGTAGGAGGAACAACCTACGCTTCTCAGGCATTCCTGAAAGTGATGGGGAAAATTGGGAACAATCTCAACTGAAAGTGACCAATTTAATAACTGAAAATCTGGACATACAGGACATTGCCTTTGAACGAGTTCACATAAGAACATAAGAAAATGGGAGTCTGCAGAAAGCCGATTGGCCTAAGCAAGGCAGATCCCTGTCCCACACAACCCCAAATCAATTACAAAGCCCAATTATAGGCTCAACACTTTAATACCCTGAGGATCATCTTACCAAAACGGTTAGAGATTAACGCAGGATTATGGGGGTCTGCAGAGCGCTGATTGGCCCAACCCGGCTGATCCCCCTTCACACCCAACCCTTCTCGTCCATATGCTTATCCAATTTTATCTTAAAGCTCCCTACAGTTTTAGATCCCACTATAGCACTTGGTAGTCCATTCCACCCATCTACAACTCTGTTACCAAACCAATATTTGCCTATATCTTTTCTGAAACGAAATTTATCTAATTTGAAACCATTGGTACGAGTTCTTTCGCTATCACTGAGCTTTAGTACATTTGTCATGTCCCCTTTGTTAATCCCACTAACCCACTTGAACACCTCTATCATATCCCCTCTAACTCTGCGTCTCTCTAACGAATGTAAACCTAATTTCTTCAACCTTTCTTCATACGGAAGATTTCTAATATTATGGATCATTTTTGTCATTTTACGTTGTACTCTCTCCAATGAATCTATGTCCATTCTGTAATAAGGACACCAAAATTGGACAGCATTATCCATATGGGGTCTCACTAATGACAAGTAAAGTTTTAAGATAACATCAGCAGTTCTGTTACTCACACTCCTAGAGATGAACCCGAGAATCCTGTTTGCCTTATTACGAACGCCTATACACTGTTTTCTAGGCTTCAAATCATTGCTAACAAACACACCTAGATCTTTCTCGCAGTCTGAATTTTCTAATTCTAAATTAGCTAGTTTATATTTAACATTTGTTTGCATCTTCCCTATCTTTAATACCTTGCATTTGTCAATGTTAAACTTCATCTGCCAATTTACTGACCATTCATGTAAGGTATCTAGATCCCTTTGGAGGTACTCTATATCGCTATCTGAATCAATTGATCTCCCCATTTTAGTATCGTCTGCGAATTTACTTATCCTACTAGTTATACCTAAATCTAGGTCATTTATGTATATAAGAAACAACAGGGGACCTAATACCGATCCCTGGTGGACACCACTTTTGACTGCTCCCCACTCTGACTTGGTACCATTTATGCTGACTCTCTGTTTCCTACCAATTAGCCATGACCTAATCCATCCCAACAACGCCCCACCTATTCCATGTGCCTCAACCTTTCTCATCAATCTCTCATGAGGGACTCTGTCGAACGCTTTACTGAAATCTAAATATATAATATCGTATGCCTTGTCATTATCTACTGCTTCATATACCTCTGAGAAAAAACTAAGCAAATTAGTAAGGCAAGAACGTCCCTGAGTGAATCCATGCTGAGAAGAATTGATTAAGTTAAATGTTTCTAAGTGGTTTCTCATTTTCCTAGCAATAATTGACTCTAGTAGCTTTCCTATGATTGAAGTGAGACTAATGGGACGGTAATTGGATGCTATTGACTTATCACCTTTTTTGAAAATCGGAACTACATTTGCAAGCTTCCAAGCTTCTGGAACTATACCTGTTTCTAATGAATTGTTAAAAAGAAATGTAATGGGTAACTTAACTCATCTCTACATTATTTTAATACTCTGGCATATACCTCATCGGGACCAGGCGATTTCTGAGGTTTCAGTCTGTCAATTTCCTTAAGCACATCATTTCTACTTATAGTAACCGTACTTAACCTATTTTCTATACTATCGCTATATACCTTACGGACTTCTGGAATCTGTGCCAAATTTTCATTAGTGAAAACGGATAGAAACTGACTATTTAATGTACTGCACATTTCTAAATCATTTTCTGTCATTTCTCCTATCGAAGTTTTAAGGGGGCCTATTCTATCTCTAACTTTAGATTTATATAGCTGGTAAAAAGCCTTAGGGTTATTTTTTGAGTCATTGGCTATCCTGATTTCATAATTTCTTGTGTCTGTCCTTATACCTTTGTTAACCTCTCTGGATAGATTCTGATAGTAAGCAAGTAGGTGAATTTCGCCTTTCTTAATTTTTCGATATATTCCTCTCTTTTTTCCTAGAAGGTCTAATAGTCTATTATTCATCCATTTGGGTTGGTTCTGTGTTGATCTAAATTTTCTTTTGGGGATATATTTATTTTGCGCATTGTGGAGTGAAGAAATAAAATGATTATATGTAGCTGTCAAATTATCCTGAGTTAAGACAGGTATCTGAGAGAGAGTATGTTCATTAGCGCACCTGGGTCCACTTAATAGTTTAACCATAGGATCGACTCTTAAGGCTCTTCTTAATCCACCATAATTGGCTTTTCTGAAATCTGGGATAAGTGTCGTATTCTCTTTAGCCTTTCCTGTCCATTGTATGTTAAAATAAATTGATTTATGATCACTATTTCCTAGTTGGTCTCCTATCTCTACATTATTTATCATTTGTTCATTATTACTGAGAACTAAATCGAGGATATTATTACCTCTAGTAGGCGAGGCTATGAATTGAAATACAAACACTATCCTGTACCGCCTCAATAAACTCTTTTGAATCTGAGTCGCCGATTTGATGCTGCCAATCAATATTCGGAAAATTTAAATCCCCCATAATACACACAGTGCTAAACCTTGATGCGATTTTCACTTCCTGCCATAAAGCTGTACCTTCGTTTCTACTCATATTTGGTGGTCTATAAATAACTCCAATAATTATGGTCTCACTACCTTCGCTAACCTCAACCCAAACACTTTCGTTATCAGTATTTAGTCTAATACCTGATTTAATACAGCTTTTTAAAGAACTCCTGACAAACACTGCTATTCCGCCGCCCCTCCTACTTGTTCGGTCGCGTTTAAACAAACTATATCCTGGTATATGGAATTCTGCTAAAAAAAATCTTGATTCTGTATTAATCCATGTTTCAGTCAGTGCTATAATGTCTGTATTTTCGTTGCTAACAAGTGCTCTAAGTTCATCCATTTTGTTACATAAACTCCTACAGTTTGTATAATATAATCGCAATGAATTTATTTTACTGGTATCGGATTTACCTTTATTTCTAACTGAATTCCCATCTTCTGTTACACCTTCAATATTTCTACTAGCAGTACAATTAAAATCCTGTGACTGATATTTTCTATTCCTATCTGATGTACCAGTACGGCAATTTACCCTATCTAGACAATTATTCTTACTCATATTCTCAGGCTTTATTTTCAGCGAAACCCCGCGACAATCCTATCTATTGACCTAGCTAAATTTGCCACCCCTAGCCGAGAAAGATGAACCCCGTCCTGTGCGTACAACTGATTTTTACCATAGAAACGGGTCCAGTTATCAAGGAATGGTATTGCATTTGCATTACAGTATTTTTCCAGCCGACAATTGATACCAATTGCCCTAGATGACCATTCCTTGCTGACCCCTCTCCGTGGCAAGATACTGTGTACTACAGGTATGCCTCCCTTCCTCCTAACTTTATCTAACACCTCCCTGTACTGCTGAAGCAGTACTTCCGTCCTACCTTTACCAACATCATTGCTCCCTGTACTGAGACAGATAATGGGGCTATCTCCAATATCTTTCATGATGTAATCAATTTCCTCTAACACCTTCCCAACCCCGGCACCAGGCAGACAGACAAGCTTCCTAATATCAGTACAGGTGGACCTAGCTAAGTGTCTGACCATGGAGTCCTCAACAATTGAGAAGGACTTGCCTCTCCTTGTCGATGACTTGGTAGCAGCTGCGGCAGCGGCAGGAACTCCTGGGGCAGCAGTTGAAGGTACTCCTGGGGGGGCAGCAGTCACAGCATTTGCTGTGTTTGGAGGCAACTTACTTACCTTTCTCCTGGTTTCCTCGCCGAAGGAAGCACTCGCAACCTCACCATCACATTCGTCATCCAAGGTGATGAACTTGTTGCTGAGGGCAACTGGCCGCCGTAGAAATTTGCAGGTTGTTGCACTTGTTGGAACAACTGTCCAGGGAGCATCACGATCCCTAACAACAGTTGCACTATCCTCACTTTTCTTGTCAGCCAAAGTCAGCTTTAAGGCCAAATTCTCGTCTTTGAGATACTGCACCTCTCTCTCCACATTCTCCAGCCTTTCTTGCAAAGCAAGACAAAGCTGGAGAATATGAGAGGAGGTAGCAATCTCGTCAACACCAGCCATTTTAAGAAAGCGTTAATACTATCACCACACTATGGGCAAAGATAATTCACTGGGAGGCACTAGGGACAGGTCCTCACTCAGCAAAGGTCAGGCAGGTACTGTGTCGGTGTACACCGTGTCGGTCAGCCAACACCTAAAGGCTCTCGAGACATTGTAGCAAAAGTCAAGAGTTATCCTGATTGTGACGCCGTGTACCGAAATCGCAGGAAGCTGAAGGGGACAGGGATCTTTGTGAACGAGGATTTTTGTGTATCTACCATCGAAATACGTCGAAACCATCTCCCAGCCATGTTTGAAGCCAGAAACAATGGAAAAATATAATTTCTGAATTACCGGACTCTGGTCGTGAAGGTGCCCCACGGTGTGGGTGAGGGAGCCAGGCGTCGTCAACGCTTCACCCATACACAGTCTACCGCCCGCCACCACCACCACCACCCCTCCACTATCTCCACCCCACCATGGACAACCATCCCACCCCGCACCACTACCTCGCCCCGACACCGCCACCCCACCCAGCACAGCCAACCCACCCCGCACTACTACCCCACCCCGGACGTATATTTACCAAGTCGAGACTAGTAGGTGCCATAGGGTAAATTAGGACCAATCACAGCTCGAGTTTACCCTAGGATGACTATTACCAAGTCACAAGACTAACTTCAAACATGCATATAACCCTGGACAGCCAACATTGTAGCACTAAGTCATGAAAATATAACTACAAAGAAATAGGAAATTCTTATAATATTGCCCTCGGTACTTTAAATTATGCAAATAAATATATCCCCTTATGTTTTACGATAGTAAGATTTAAAGCGTATCTGGCAACAGTGTTTAGTCCCAGTACAGCGATCATTCGGCATTCAGTGCATTCGTCTTAATACTATAATATATCCTATTATAATAGATACCTATTACTATTTCAATATAATACAACCATCGACAATTCCATTACAAATTATTCGAATATGATATAAAGTTCTCGACTATATGTTAAGCATGAACAGTCATGACAGAACCGAAATATTATCTATTGACTTTAGTGCACAGCGAAGGTTTTGGTTCTAATGTTATGACTCGTGACTTGTCAATGAGTTAATTTGGCTTAAATAATAATTATAATTTATTCCAAATATAAAAATAGAATAGCCTACACTTGAATAAGTCAATTCTACATATAATTTAGTCCATAACACTATTTACGATAAATATAAGCTAGGTTAAGTATGGATTAGGCTAATGTTACAGTTCTGTAGTTCGAAATTCATTGTATTGATTGATAAATTGACTATATTTATTAAGAGTTACATACGCCCTGATAGGGACAGAAAGTCGGCGTATTTGTTAAAAGCACCCCAATACAGCATGATCACTCCCACAGGGATAACCCATGGGATAACATACACAATTTTAGCTAAGTTATTTCCATCAGGGTCCCTGTTGTGAGGTAAGAATGAGAAGTCTAGCCTACAAGGGAGTCGAACAAACTACAGTAGAAAGTGAAACTGCACCACATTGTAG
>JBAKBP010039057.1:0-15398 GCA_037953745.1 Lithodes maja
GGTATAATTAAATAAAGGCAGCAACTCGCAACATAACCACATACAGGTGTGCTTCTCACTCTTAGTCAGGCAAGCCTGTTCGGACAGAGTCTCTAAGCCACACCCTGACTCACAATGCTCACAAAGACGGTAAACTGTGGCACAATAACAAGCATACAGATATAATAAACCACTAGCTGTTAATCTGCCAGGTGGCAGAGGTCTAGCCGGAAGGATATAGGCTTCGGATACCCGGGCTGAGCCACCTGCTCTAGCCTAGGGACGTTCCCAAGTTTGTGCGCCAAATTACTCTAATTGAAAGGGTGCTCTCTTGAGAGACTCAGATCCCAAGTATCTGACTCTCTCCTGGCGACCCTAAAACAAAATGCAAGACGTGCTAGCGCAGTGCTGAGTGGACTAGGCAAGGGCCCTCACACAACACAACACTAGACACACAGGCACACAGACAAGAAAATGCCCCCAGACTCCCACGGGTATCCTAGTAAAGTCGTGCAGGTCCACAGGACTCGCACCAGCAGACTTTACTTAAAGGATCGCAAAAAGCCTCCTCTCCGGTCTAGCCCCTGCTCACCTGCCACAAGAACACACTAGCAAGCATGAAACCACCAAATATGAGACAACAAAAAAGCTTCCTAGGTCTCATTAACAATTACATCTCTGCATAAGGCCCAAAATCCTATCTAATTATCTGAGAGCTCGTCGTTAATACAATAATAGATATAAGGTCTATCAAGGGGATGGGATAATTAAATAGATTGGTGAAGTAGTGGGAAGAAGGTATACAAAGTAAGAGAGAAAGTTTCTAAGTGGGGTTGAGAGGGATAGATATCAAGGGGGTCCGAAGGGTACGACAGTGAGGTGAGCTCTAAGTCTTGAATCTGTCTGGACCCCACCCTAGGCATGCGAAATACATCCCATGCTTGGCAACACTCAACACCGTTGCCGGGTCAAAATCCTCTACCCCTAGCGTGAGTCGAAACTAAGCCTAAAATCAAATGCACGTGGCAACATCAGGCTCATTCCAAGTTAGTCTATTCCGCGCCCGCGCAAAGCAACGTCCCCCCAGCCGGCCTCTCTCTCCCGCTCGTCTCCTCCCACTCTCACTAGACTTACATCTTATATATTATAATGAAACAATCAACTATCGAGAATAAAATATACTAAGATGTGTTGGTTAAGAATAAGGGCAGCTTCAAGCTGTGAAACAACATAAGAATATCTCAGACATTAGTTACATTGTCGTAGGCTATATACTAAGGAAAAGCCGGCCGGCCGGCTGCCGCCAGCTGGTTTCGAAACGGCTGGGCAGCCGACACTCGTGCATGCCCGCACGTGGCTACTATGCAGGAGCGTCACAGTACCTTGTTGCTACATCTCCCGACTGTGCATCACTGTCCTCCTCCAACTCGACAGCACCGGTACCACATTCAAGAACCTCCGGGTCTTCTAAGTGTAATTTACGAATGTCCGAAGGAGCAAGCTTATCTAAGTGTTTGCGAAACAACTCATGCCCCCCTCCTACACTGAATTTAGCCTCCCGTTGCTCTCTCTCTGTGTATCGTTGCTGTCTCTTCGTCTTTTTAAGCCCATCCTCTGCCTTCTTACTAACAGTTAATGGGTCTTCTCCAGACTCGAAAATTAGTCCTAATAATGAGTCCCCGAGAATGTCCGTTGATACTAAACTCTCAACCGCATCAACTTTCGACCCCTTCTCGGTACCTTTCCTCCGCTTGTCTAAAGACTGTTGACCAGAATGCGACTCCCTGGATACAAGAGATCTGGTGACAACACACGCCATAGGTTGCACCGGACACTTCTCAACCCACTCCTGCTCCTCCCTACTCACGTCGGCCGGCTTCTCGGCAACGACCAAGGGTGGAACCTCAGAAGTAGGCCCCGCAAAGTTGTTGCCGAGAAGGAGGTTGACGCCCCCAACAGGCAACTTCTCCACAATTCCTACATCCAGGTCACGAGTCACACCATCAACTTCCATCTTCATTCTTACAAGCGGGTATGACCTTGTTGCATTAACTCCCTGAACCACAACCACCCGCGCCGTATTTACAGGTTTACCAGTGAAATTCCTCAACAATGTTTGCGATGCCCCAGTGTCACGCAAAATTCTCACCTCATGTCTTCTACCCCCCCACTCCACACAACCGAGTCCCCTGTGGTCACTAAATGCATCACGGACAGGGAATAAGCCTTCCGGATCCTTCTGCACTGGCAGTGTATTTACCTCGGAAGAAATGCCTCTAGCAAACTCCGATGTCCTCTTGAACACTCCAATGCCGTGAGCAAAAGACACGGCTGCCGGAGGAGGTCGACTAGGGCACTCATTTGCCTTATGACCCTCCTGGTGGCACTTAAAACACATAAATTTCGGTTTCGGCTTATACTGTGATGTAAAAAAAACCTGACTTTTCTCATACGGCGTGGTGTTAGGTTTGGATTCAGTTTTAGTTTCATTGCTCTTTTGTTTAAATGTGTCATTGCTACGGGGAGGGGGAGGATAACGATCCCTAGCACTTGCATCGTACTTCTGTGAGGACCCGCAACCCCGAATCAACGACAGCCATCGATCAGCCATTTCTGCTGCTTCGACTAGAGTTCTTGGGTTTTTCTCCTTTAAGTTCAAAGTTAGATCACCGCCCGTGCTCTTAAAGAACTGCTCCAACATCATCAACTGCTGAACTCCATCAAACGTTGTTACCTTCTCAGATCGGAGCCAGTTCCCCATAGCATCGGACAAGTCCCGGGCGTGTTCCAAAAAGGTGCTATCTCTTCCCTTAGTTACACCCCGGAACTTCAAACGGTACGTTTCTGGTTGCAGTTCGTAAGCCCTCAGGATAGCCTCCTTGAGATCCTCGTACACAATACATGACTCCAAAGGTAACGCATCGTAGGCTTTAAGACCCTTGCCTATTAATCTAGAGGATACAAGTGCTGCCCATTTATTCTCTGGCCACTGGTGTTCCTGGCACTTCTTCTCAAAGCGTGCGAAAAATTCTGTTACACCACTCTCATCAAACACCGGAACCAGTTTCAATAAGTGCGAGAGAGATCGATCATGAGCACGGTTACCAGCCCCAAGTTGCTGTCCCGTTGTCTCTACTCGCGACTTCTCTACGTCCATGTCGGCACAGTACCTAGTAGACTCTAAATCAGCTTGGATTCTTGCTAGCTCTATGTGCTGCTGACTGATAGTTTTTCTCTCTTCTATCTTGGCTAATTCTATTTGCTGCTCACCTGCCCTTTGTTGCTGTTGAATCTTAGCTAATTCGAGCTTAAACAATAATTCTGGAGATAACCCTTGAGGAGGTGAAGGTGCTACAATGTTTGAAATTACCGGTGGTCTCCCCAGGGGCAGCCCACCCTGCCAGGCACCACCCAACTGTGGAAGCGTACTCGGGGTCGGCATACTACTGGGATGGCTGGGAGTCGAGTGTAGGGGAAGCATGGCCGAAGGGCTCTGAGCACTCAACCCTTCTCGCTCACCAGTCACCCTGCCCAGTACACACGTTATCAAGTTATCCCTGGTCATGCTGCTAGTACCCGCATGACCGATAGCTGTGGCCAGGCATTGAAGACCGTACGGATCCATACCCTCCAACCGCTCGGCAGTAACAGGCCATTGCAAAAATATCCTAGCATCCTCCTCACAGTTCACCTGATTAACCATTTCATCATGCTGCTGTTCCTCAGTTTCGACATTACGTACTGTGTCTCCATTCTCCTCTGATCCGGTATAAGACATGATGTTCACAAAAATTTCCCACCTCAATATTCAGAAAAGAAGCACCCCAAACTCTTATACCTCAATATACACACACAAATTCTCGGAAATACTCAAGGGCTATACTATGTTGCAAAACAAAAAAAATTCTTGCTGATCCCCGCAAAATATTCCCCAAAACAACAAATGTTCCTTGCTAATAAATGTAGGTTCACCAAATCCTAGGTAAGGTCGCCATTTGTTACGACTGAGGTTTAAATATATCAGGGCTCTTATTCATTGGACTAGTAATGGCATAAATGCTACAACGGAAAGCGCTAGATCCAACCTCTGATGTATATTCCCAGTGAACAAAGAACACAAATACTCTCCAGAGTTCTATATGCAATAATAGGTTATCAAACTCTCAATAAATGTGCATTTACTCTAGGCTTAATGTTATGTGAAAACAGCCTATTACTACCTATAACCGAAGGTGCTTGGTTATGGTATGCAAAGTAAGGTGGTAAGGGGAGTTACAGCTTACGTTACTTTAATCAATAAATGTCAGGCACTCCTGCATGAAAGAAAGTGCACTCAAGTCCTTCAACACCAACAAGGAATCTTCTTTAAATGTTAGATGCTATCAAGATGCTCAAATCGGAAATGGAACCCAAAAAGGCCGGCAGCGGAACAATGCTCGTGTAGGCTATGCACACAAAAGGCAGGATATATAATGCAGTCGGGGCCAAGAATATCCTAAACGCTACAACAATAATAATCGCCACGACAATGCAGTATTCCTATCAACAAAAAGAGCCTAAGTCGTTTGTGTCTCCATACATCAAACTAGGCTGCGAAATGCTTGTGTAATCATAAACGTGTATGCATAAAAAGAGTAATTGGGTTAATATACTTAATGTCTACTATGACTGATAAAGTCTAGCTAGAGTCAATAATACGAGATTATGGTGCGCATGGCATGCCGCATAGCCTAGTGCAAATCTCATATCTGTGCGTCAAATATTACGTTATAGGGAAGGGTAGCTCTCTTGAGAAACCTTAATACCGAAGTATTAAGCGTTCTCCTTGCGTACCTCAAAGACAAACAACGAGCTTAGAACAGTGCAGAATGGTATAGGCAAAAAGCCCTCACTCGTGCATGCTCTACTCTCAATGGCACACAGACTAGAATTTACTCAATCAACTCCAGTTCTCAGGTATGTCGTGCAGCTTTTAACTAAAGCCAGCACTCATAGGAAACAATACCTTATAATATCAGACTCCTAGTCTAGCATTATCTAATCCAGCAGAACACTAATAACTATAGGAAGCGGTACTGAACAATATGAATGCCAACCAATGCTTCGTGATCAACTTATCTTAACACTAACATACATGGGTTATATCAGACCTTAATGCACAATACAACTGGCCAGCATGAAGCTGATTTTGCAGAGTTAACCAGAGGGGGTATAATATTAATAAAAGGTGGTGAAAGATATGGAAAATGAGAGAGATAGGCAGAGGAAAAGGTTCTCAGGTGCGGAGAGGGAGACAGGTATCCAAGGGATAAGAGGGATGCGTTCTAGAAACCAGATCTGAGAGAGAAAGTGGCGAGGAAGCTGTATATATACTAGCACTAGCTTGAACCGTGTAGAAAGGCGGTAACAAGTCCTCTAACCAATGCAAAAGAAGCAAGCTAAACATGACGTCATCAAGCATGGTAAAAAACTCCTCTAACCAATCCCCGCGAGGCCAGCCAGCTATGACGTCATCGAGTATAGAAAAACACTGCGCGCCTCCCCCCACACTCTGTTCTACTCTCTCTCTCTCTCTCTCTCTCTCTCTCAACTCCTATCATTACTACTTAATGATAAAACATATACTTTGCAATTAAATATATATAAACCTTGACATGGGTGAAAACAAAGAGCCTTTCTGGACTGCCCATGACACGAGCTTTCATATGAAATAAAACACACAACAATACATCAACTGTAGCCACATCCACTGCCCTGGCGATCCTAGCGAGTCACTGTAGGACAAGCCATGCGGTTCTAACGGAGTTTTTTTTTTTTTTTTTTTTTTTTTTTTTCTATGTGATTGAGGGAGGCAAAAGGCATAACTGCCTATAGCGAGTGCCTCCCCCATAGTTGAAAGAGTGACAGGGCCAAAATCAAGGGACGTTCGAGCCAAAATGCCTGGACACACAGAGTTTGAAGCAATTTAAGTCATAGGAAGAGGGAAAGACTGATTCTGGGAGAGAGTTCCAGAGCTCAGCTGTTGAGTAGAAGAAAGTTTGAGAGTAACGTTTCACTCTTGGGTTGGAGAGTTGCACAGAGTAGGGGTGGGATTGAGTTGCAAGACGGGTACCACGTGCCCTACGTAAAGGAGGTGGTATGCACTGGGATAGCTCTGAGGAACACTGATTATTATAGTAGCGATAGAATAGCGAGAGAGATGCAACATTGCGGCGGAGAGAGAGAGATTGCAGAGAGTTGGTGAGTGGACGTGAGTTAATGATACGACAGGCCTTCCTTTCAACTTTGTCTAGGAGAGCGGTGTGAGAGGAACCTCCCCACACATGTGAACAATACTCAATACAAGGGCGCACTATGCCCCTGTACAGAGCAAGAAGCTGTGCAGGGGAAAAGAACCCCCTAAGGCGGTTGAGCACACCCAGCTTCTGGGAGGCTGCCTTAGCAAGACTGGTAATATGGTCCTTCCAAATGAGAGCAGAAGAAAAAGAGACACCAAGAATATTGAGAGAAGATGAAGGGTTGATTTTTGTATTGCTGAAGAATAAGGGATAGTCACACCCCCCCCCCACACCCCCCCCCCAAGATTTGTCTCAGAGGCCCAAGGCTCACAAAAATCTGATTGTTAGAACCCATGCTATATCTCTACTTCCCATCACCCAGCGGCAGTAAAATATCTGGCACAGTTCTCAACAAAACATTTTACAAAATTATTACACTCCCCAACACAATAGGTTAAATCATATGTAGTTATGCTCCTCAAGAGCGAGCTTCTCTAGCCCAGCATTCTGAGAGGAGTGCAACTCAGAATTACTGCTATAACATACTGAAAAAATTCAACTATCATAGAAAGAGTTTTTTATTTGATTTTTATATTTTTAATTTGTTTATTTCGGCTGCACTATAGGGCCAAGCCTAGTTTTTTCTTCTATACCAAACGCTCAACTCCTGCTTTACGACCCAATACGCTGGGCTACAACCGCGAGCCAACAAGCACCAAGCGCAAAATACTATTCAAACTAAAGCAGGAGGCTACCCGTGTGTTAATCTACCCATGGTCATATACCCTTGAAAGACAATCTGCAACCACGTTGTCACAACCGGCAATATGGCGTATGTCCAGGTTATATACCAATAACCATAGTGACCACCTGGTCAGCCTCATATTCCGATTGTGAAACTGGCCCAAGAACTTGAGAGGGTGATGATCTGGGTAAACTACAACGACCGGACCATAGGCTGGAACATAGACCTCGAAATGCCTCAGTGCAAGCACAACTGCCAGCAGCTCCCTCTCGACAACAGAGCAGCTCCCCTGGGCTGAATTGAACTTCTCCGAGCAGAAACTAACAGGATGCTCCAGCCCATCATCGTCCTTTTCCACAAGGACGGCACCAGCTCCTACGCCACTAGCATCCGTTGCTAGTTGGAAAGGTAGGCTAAAGTCAGGGGCCCTGAGGATCGGGTGAGTGCACAACAGGTGTTTTACTACTCTAAACGCCTTCTCACACTCAGGCGCCCATTTGACTTTTTTTCCTTCCAGTTATCCTCCACCTGAGCTTGACTGTCCCGTTCTCCACCTTGTCCACCTTGACTGCTAAACGTCATCACAGGCACAGTGAGAGGCTCAGGGGGGTGCCTCACATAGTCCTTCATGAGATTAACGTGACATAACTGATTGCGCTTCCGTCTGTCTGGAGTGGCTACCAAGCAATCCATGTCCGATAGCCTCTCAACCACCCTATAAGGACCAGTGTACTTCGCGGATAAGGGATGACCTACAAGGGGCAGTAGAATCAACACCTCCTGACCCACGCGAAACTCCCTGAGTTTAACCTTGAGGTCGTACCTGTCCTTCATGAGGGCCTGAGAGCTAGTCGAATTACGGCCAGCCAACTCCAGACTGCGCAACATCCGTTCTCGACTGTCGAGGACATACTTGAGCATAGAACAAGGTTTTTCTGCACCCTCCCATATTTCTTTAACCATATGGAGAGGCCCTCTGACACGGTGTCCAAAGACGAGCTCATTAGGGCTGAATCCCAAACTTTCCCTAGGTACCTCCCGTGCAACAAACAAAACATATGGCAAGCCAAGATCCCAACCCCATCCACTCTCAAAGCAACAATAACGAAGCACAGATTCCAAGGCTGAGTGCCATCGCTCTAACACACCCTGGCTCTCTGGATGATACGCAGATGACACAACCGTAGCAATCCCATGCTGCGGTACTGCTTGAACAAAGAAGCTAGAAGTGAAGTTGGATCCTTGGTCTGACTGAATCTCCCGCGGGTAACCATACTGGGAAAAATACACTAGCAAGCTTCGGACCACCGTCTTTGCTGACCCATTTCTCATAGGGTACGCGTCAGGGTACCTTGTTGCTACATCTCCCGACTGTGCATCACTGTCCTCCTCCAACTCGACAGCACAGGTACCACATTCAAGAACCTCCGGGTCTTCTAAGTGCAATTTACAAATGTCCGAAGGAGCAAGCTTATCTAAGTGTTTGCGAAACAACTCATGCCCCCCTCCTACACTGAATTTAGCCTCCCGTTGCTCTCTCTCTCTGTATCGTTGCTGTCTCTTCGTCTTTTTAAGCCCATCCTCTGCCTTCTTACTAACAGTTAATGGGTCTTCTCCATACTCGATAATCGGTCCTAATAATGAGTCCCCGAGAATGTCCGTTGATACTAAACTAATATGAAAACAGCCTATTACTACCTATAACCGAAGGTGCTTGGTTATGGTATGCAAAGTAAGGTGGTAAGGGGAGTTACAGCTTATTTTACTTTAATCAATAAATGTCAGGCACTCCTGCATGAAAGAAAGTGCACTCAAGTCCTTCAACACCAACAAGGAATCTTCTTTAAATGTTAGATGCTATGAAGATGCTCGAATCGGAAATGGAACCCAAAAAGGCCGGCAGCGGAACAATGCTCGTGCAGGCTATGCACACAAAAGGCAGGATATATAATGCAGTCGGGGCCAAGAATATCCTAAACGGTTCAACAATAATAATCGCCACGACAATGCAGTATTCCTATCAACAAAAAGAGCCTAAGTCGATTGTGTCTCCAAACATCAAACTAGGCTGCAAAATGCATGTGTAATCATAAACGTGTATGCATAAAAAGAGTAATTGGGTTGATATACTTAATGTCTACTATGACCGATAAAGTCTAGCTAGAGTCAATAATACGAGATACTGGTGCGCATGGCATACCGCATAGCCTAGTGCAAATCTCAAGTCTGTGCGTCAAATATTACGTTATAGGGAAGGGTAGCTCTCTTGAGAAACCTTAATACCGAAGTATTAAGCGTTCTCCTGGCGTACCTCAAAGACAAACAACGAGCTTAGAACAGTGCAGAATGGTATAGGCAAAAAGCCCTAATTCGTGCATGCTCTACTCTCAATGGCACACAGACTAGAATTTACTCAATCAACTCCAGTTCTCAGGTATGTCGTGCAGCTTTTAACCCGGGAACTGCGGGGAGACTCTTAAGAGTTCCCCCGGCGGACTGCGGGAAGACTCTTAAGAGTCAGAGAAAAAAAAAATCAACTTTTGACATCGATTTTTTTTTTTTTTTTTGGTGGGGGGGGGGGGGGCCCTGGGCCATGCAAAATCTCAGTCCTCTACCTCCCCTCCTTCCCCACTTTCCTCCTCTCCTTCAGTTATCACCTATTTTCCCTGTTATTCCCTTATTCTGAGGTATATTTTCGTGCTAACATTAGCGAGTTGCAAGCAGGGCGTTGTCATCACTGATTGCAAGCGAGTGCAAGAGAGAGAGAGAGAGTATCGATCGACTGTGTCTCAGTGGCCTTGGGGGAAATTGGCGGGAAAGCAGCTTGCCTCACCCATACATTATACAACTCACGGGCTATATCTCCGATTTTGACCATCCAAACGCTGTTTTTCACTCGTTTTATTATTGTTTCAGGTTAATACCTTTATAATCAACCCATAATAGGTGCGTATGGATAAGTATTAATGCTATTTATGGTAAAATGAATATTTTAGTGACGGAAACACCTCAAATACATGCGCACAGGGAGAGGTGTCTAATTACCCCCATGCGCACTTGTTAGGTTAACTAAAGCCAGCACTCATAGGAAACAATACCTTATAATATCAGACTCCTAGTCTAGCATTATCTAATCCAGCAGAACACTAATAATTATAGGAAGCGGTACTGAACAATATGAATGCCAACCAATGCTTCGTGATCAACTTATCTTAACACTAACATACATGGGTTATATCAGACCTTAACGCACAATACAACTGGCCAGCATGAAGCTGATTTTGCAGAGTTAACCAGAGGGGGTATAATATTAATAAAAGGTGGTGAAAGATATGGAAAATGAGAGAGATAGGCAGAGGAAAAGGTTCTCAGGTGCGGAGAGGGGGACAGGTATCCAAGGGATAAGAGGGATGCGTTCTAGAAACCAGATCTGAGAGAGAAAGTGGCGAGGAAGCTGTATATATACTAGCACTAGCTCGAACCGCGTAGAAAAGCGGTAACAAGTCCTCTAACCAATGCTAAATAAGCTAGCTAAACATGACGTCATCAAGCATGGTAAAAAACTCCTCTAACCAATCCCCGCGAGGCCAGCCAGCTATGACGTCATCGAGTATAGCAAAACACTGCGCGCCTCCCCCCACACTCTGTTCTACTCTCTCTCTCTCTCTCTCTCTCAACTCCTATCATTACTACTTAATGATAAAACATATACTTTGCAATTAAATATATAAAGCCTTGACATGGGTGAAAACAAAGAGCCTTTCTGGACTGCCCATGACACGAGCTTTCATATGAAATAAAACACACAACAATACATCAACTGTAGCCACATCCACTGCCCTGGCGATCCTAGCGAGTCACTGTAGGACTAGCCATGCGGTTCTAACGGAGTGGTTAACGTCACAATACACACACTTGTAAGACAACACTAGTGTCATAGCGAATTACAATAATTTAATATAGCCTAAGAAAAATGTCATAGTATGAAAATATGAAGAATGATTATGCTAAACGTAAATATGTATCCTAAATTGATGATATAGAAACACAAAGATACATAGATGACATAATCAATACCACAAACATAATTGATTAAACACTTCTAAACACTATACATACGAAAACACGAAAAATAACATACATTAAGATGATAAATACACAAGAGGTCGGTTGTTTTTTCATTGCTAACTAAATGAAGGTTTTAGTTTAACTGATATTTGGGACTCCATTATCGTGAGTTCCTCTCCGTACCAACACGATGGAGGACTGGAAAATTATCCTGGAGGAGGGGGTGATATAAGTCTCGGTTATGTTGACGAATGGCACTATATGGGGGATTAGAATATGACTTGTTTGTTCTAACCGACTTACCCCTGTGTTAAAAAATACGTACCTTGAGTTGACGTTTTGTACAACCTATATATATTGAATTACAGCAATGACATTGATATTTGTAGACTACAGAGGACTGGTTCTTTAGGAATTATATCTTTGAACTTGAAGAAAGTACTGATTGTTTGCGTATGTCTGAAAATAACTCATACTTTAATCTGAGGGTACAATTAATTTAGTTTATTGAGTTTGTTCTTTAATGAGAAATTGTTTTTACCCCTGAAAGAAATAAGGACATAGAAGGCTTGCTTTACTGTGTTGAGTTGTTCTTTAGGATGGAGGAGGTTGCAATTGTTTGCCAATGTCAGAGAATTTAGAGAAGTCAGAGAATTTAGTATTAAAACCATTGGCGTAAAGGGTCTTTTTCATGAATTTGAATTCAGAGTCGGGGCTAAGGACATTTGAACATAATAGGAATGCTCTCGTGACTAGTGTAGATATGAGATTTCTTTTGTATGAAAATGGAGTGAAGGAGGACAATTTTGAAGTTAGGTCGGTATATGTAGGCTTCCTATAGATGGATGTGAAGAAGCTGTTATTCAATTGATCAATTACGATATCAAGGAGAGGAAGGCAACTGTTTTATTCAGTTTCGGAGGTGAATTCAATATTGCAATGCTTTGAGTTGAGATAGGCTAGGAATTGTGGGATGTGTTTTTATTTTCTTTCTCTGAATGCGATAAATGTGTCGTCAACATAGCGGCGGCATAACAAAGGTTTGAAGGGATTAGGGCAGTCATTTAACCACTGTTGTTCATGGTGGTTGAGGAAGGCACCGGCGAGGGATAGACAACGAAAGAGGGTAGTTTAGAAATTAGATATTTGTGCCAGACTCTATCGAAGGCCTTCGATATGTCTAGTACAATAGAAATGGACTCACCGAAGTCCCGAACGGAGGATGACCAAGAGTTAGTAAGATATGAAAGAAGATCACCTGTAGAACGACCCTTAACCCAAAAATAGCAACCGTCCTCTATGTTGCTATTTTTGGGATAAGGGTCGCTCTACAGGTGCACTGTGACTGTCCTCAATAGATCCAGAGCATAAAAAAAAAAAACTTAGAAAACACCCCAGTGGCACTTAAAACAAAGCAATTTATGATTAGGAGAGATAATTCGCCCCCATTACTTGCTACCACTCCTATATATGTGCCCCCCCCCCCTTCCCCCCCTCCTCAATTATCAGCTATTTTTCCTCTTATTCCCCCTTTTATTGGGTAATTTTCGGCACGAAATTCCCCCTACTGATCTTTTTAACACGGGTGAGCCAGCTAAAAATCCTTGCAACACACAGACTACTACTCACACTCATCAGTATCGACCGAGAGCTTCTCGCTTCATGATACGACCTTGCGGCAATAATACGTCTTTTTCACCCCACTTCTTTTATTGGTCTTAAATATTCATATTAAAAGCAAAATAGGTGCATATGGATAAGTATTAAGTAATAATTATATATATGTTACATATGACAATTTTTTCGTCAGAATAGAACCAAATACCTTTGCTTGGCGAGAGTGTTTGAACTACGTTGGCTTTGCAGTTTATGGGGGTGGAGAGGGAGGAATAGCAGAAGAATCATTCAAGGTGGAGTTTATAGCGAAAGTTTGAGCGAAGAGTTCAGCTTTGTCAGAGGAAGAGGTAATGGTTGTGCAAATGCAATCAGAGTGAAGAAGGGGAGGGAAAGAGAAGGAAGAATAATTTTAGAAGAGGTTTTTGGCTAGATGCCAGAAAGCTTGGGAAGAGCTAGAGTTGGATAGTTCAGTGTATTTATTATTGATGAAAGAGTGTTCGGCAAGTCAAAGAACAGATTTGGCTTGATTCCGGGCAGAAACATAGGAAAAATGAGATTCTTGAGTTTGAAGGCGTCAGGACCGTTTGAATGTGTGAACAAGCGTGAGTAAACCAAACAAAAATTGCATTAGTCTTAAAGAAAGAAAATGGAAGATATGCCTCAATGCCCGATAGCATTACCTCGGTAATGCGTTCAGCACTCCGTGGTCCCAATCCACGGAAGCAAAAACAATTCCATGGGAAATCAAAGGAGCATTATCGGAGAGCCTCCCAGTCGGCAGCGCCAAAATGCCACAAGCGCCACCGGCTGGGAGGATCGGGTGGCCGTACTGGAGAAATAGGACAGGTGACAGAGATAAGTTTATTGTCAAAGGAGCCCAAAAGAGAGAACAGATCGACAGTATAAGAAGAAGGGTTAGAAGTTAGAAACAAGTTAAGCATGTTGGGCCGATCTCCGAAGCGATCTGAGATACGGGTGGGTTGGTGAACCAACTGCTCTAGGTAATTTAGTATAGAAAAGATGTAGGCTTGTTCACCAGGTTGGTCAGTAGAATGAGAGGAGAGCCATCGGTGGTGGTGAACGTTGCAATCTCTTAAGATGGAGATTTCTGGGAATGGAGAAATGGATAGAATGTGTTCCCCTTTAGAGTTTAGATAATCAAAGAATTTGGGAAACTCGTTAGAGTTAGGGGAAAGATAGACAGCACATAAATATTTAGTATGAGAATGACAGGATAGTCTGAGCCATAAAGTTGAGAATTCAGAGGAATCAAAATCGGGAACACGAGAGCAAGTGAGTTTGTTTTGCACATATGCACAACATCCGCCTTTGGCTTTGAAACTAGGATAGAGCAAGTAGGAGCTATAGGATACAGAAAAGGGGCTGCTGGCAGTTGCTTTAGACACCTGAGTTTCAGTGAGGAAAAGAAGACCAGGTTTGTAGGAGGAGAAATGGTGTTCAACAGAAGGAAAATTAGAGGAAAGGCTGCGAATATTGCAAAAATCAATAGTAAGAGTAACAGGCCAAGGTCCAGAGAATTTTGAGGGGTCGTCAGGGGAAAGAGTTGGTGGGTGTGGTGGCATTTATGCCCCCACAATCAAGCCAAATCTGTTCTTTGACTCGCCAAAAACGCTTTCATCAATAACAAATGCTCTGAACTTTCCAACTCTAGCTCTTCCCAAGCTTTTTGGCATCTAGCCAAAAACCTCTCCAACAATTTCACTTCCTCGTCTTTTCCACCCCTCTTCCACTCTGACCATACTGTCATATTTAACCCCCCCCCCTACCCTACAACAAAAATTTGGGGGGTAACCCACCCTACCCCTCCTTGCTCCCCCCCCCCCCCACCTTCCCTCCACCCCCCCACCCCTCCCCTAACCTAACTTACCTAACCTAACCTAACTTACCTAACTTACCTAACCTAACCTAACTTACCTAACCTAACCTAACTTACCTAACCTAACCTAACCTACCTAACTTACCTAACCTAACCTAACTTACCTAGCTTACCTAACCTAACCTAACTTACCTAACTCACCTAACCTAACCTAACTTACCTAACCTAACTTACCTAACCTAACCTAACTTACCTAACCTAACCTAACTTACCTAACTTACCTAACCTAACTTACCTAACCTAACCTAACTTACCTAACCTAACCTAACCTAACTTACCTAACCTACCTAACTTACCTAACCTAACCTAACTTACCTAACTTACCTAACCTAACCTAAATTACCTAACCTAACCTAACTTACCTAACCTAACCTAACCTAACCTAACCTTCCTAACTTACCTAACCTAACCTAACTTACCTAACTTACCTAACCTAACCTAACTTACCTAACCTAACCTAACTTACCTAACCTAACCTAACTTACCTAACTTACCTAACCTAACCTAACTTACCTAACCTAACCTAACCTAACCTAACCTACCTAACTTACCTAACCTAACCTAACCTAACCTAACCTAACCTAACTTACCTAACCTAACCTAACCTACCTAACCTAACCTAACTTACCTAACTTACCTAACCTAACCTAACTTACCTAACCTAACCTAACTTACCTAACCTAACCTAACTTACCTAACCTAACCTAACTTACCTAACCTAACCTAACCTACCTAACTTACCTAACCTAACCTAACTTACCTAACCTAACCTAACTTACCTAACCTAACCTAACTTACCTAACTTACCTAACTT
>JBAKBP010039058.1:0-15398 GCA_037953745.1 Lithodes maja
GTGGTATTCAGCAAAGCACGGTATAGGACATAGTGACAGTCGGCACTCCACACACTGCATGGTGGTCTTTTTCTGCTTCCTCGGCCTCACCTGGCTGTTCCAGCAGACATGGCACCGCCTTCTGCTAATGGTGACTCCATCTCGTTCCAGAGGCAGGTAACCGAGCTTGTGCACACTTACAAACTGTGCAGCCTGCATGCGGTCCTGAACGGGGCGCCCAGGTTGTGCCACTGCCCTCTGTGGCATAGCATACCTGTCCAGGAGCTCCACCAACACCTGTTTTTGGAACCTCCGCAGGCTACTGAACTTCCTGGGTGTGCGCGGATTCCGAAGCCTGTAGATATTATAGGCATTCAGCATTGACATGTCCACCATGTGCAGAAAGAACTTTTTGTACCATCTGCACGAGGTACGCAGACAGTCGATGAAGCCTATCTGCATGTCGGACTTGTCCACCAGCCTCATATTGATGTTGTAGTCCAGGACAGCATCGGGCTTGGTCACCCTGACTTTGGTGCGGCGATCCACCTTGCCAGTCTCAACCATTTCCCCCTTGTGGACGGTGCTCAGGATGTTGACCTTCCGCTGGTCGTGCCAGTGGATAGCCAGAATGGGTCCCGACTTCTTCTTGAAGACATCGCCTTTCTTTGTTTTAGGAGGGAAACTTGGCATGCCCTTCCTTTTCCCTCGTACTGTGCCTACAGTCCCCGTCTGGCGCTCATGGAGGTACTTTGAGAGAGTGGGGGACGTGTAGTAGTTGTCCGTGTAGAGGACGTGATTCTTTTCGAAGTACCGGTTCATCATGGCTTGAACCACTGCTCCGCCAAAGCCAATGAGGGGGTCTATTGCCACGTCCCCTTCCTTCCCGCTGTAGACCAGGAAGTCCAGGACATAGCCAGTTTGGCAATCGCACAGCACAAAGAACTTTATACCAAAGCGATGTCTCTTTGAGGGGATGTACTGCCTGAAGCTCAGCTTTCCCCGGAACAGCACAAGAGACTCGTCAATACAGACGTTGCAGAAGGGCATGAAGTAGGACGTGAAACGTTCTCTCATCATCTCGTACAACGTCCTAATTTTCCACAGTTTGTCAGGGAGATGCATGTCGGTGTTGGTGACAAGATGGAGCGCTCCGAGGATGTCGAGGTACCGGTCCCGAGAGATGTATTTCCCGAAGGCAGGGGTGGATATTAGATCTTTGGTGATCCAATAGTCAGCCAACCTGTGCTTCTTCACATGAGGCATTAGCATGGTGATTGCCAGGAACACCATGAACTCGGGATGAGTCACTGGGGTCCACCGCTTCATGTGGCCCTTGGTCACCTTGCCAAAAAAGTTAACCTGGATTTGGTAATGCTTATTTGTCTCTTTTATGACAAAGTCAGTAACCTCCTTATCAAAAAAAGCCTCAAAAAGCTCATGTGGTCGAGCATTGGGGCCTGCAGGAAAACTTGGGGTAACTCCTGGAGCATCCTGTACCTCATCAAAAGGGGTTACATCAGGGTCAATGACTTCATCAGCAGCCACATCCTGCCAGTTGAAAACATAAAATCCGTCCTTCTGGCGACGCTGACGAGGAGCTACAGCGGGGGCAGCACGCCCACGAACTTTGGCGGCGCGAACCCTAGGGCGGCCAGGAGCGCGACGGCGCCCAGGCCCAGCCCGGCGGCCAGCCAGGCGGCCAGGGCGGCCAGGAGCACGACGGCCCTGGGCAAAGCGTCTGGGTTGAGGGTCGTCGATGTCCATAAATTCGTCATCGTCGTTGTCGTCAGAGCCGTCATCTTGCCCTGACGGTGGACCCAGGTAATCATGGCCAGAGTCGTCTGTGAGGTGCCCTTCATCTTCAGAGCCCCCCTCATATTCTTGCGGGGAACGAATGATGCGTGGGCGGCGTGTAGGTCGGCGAGGTGGGGAAGGAGTGGGAGATGAGGCTCTGTCATCTTCATACAGAGGTTCGGGGCTCCTTGGCCTACGACGAGTCTTAGACAGCACTGGTTCAGTGTCTGTAGGTGCAGGTATGGATGCGAGGTCAAACACATCATGAGGAACCTCTGTTGTAGGCTGGAGAGGTGGGGTGGACCCTGGGGAAACTTGCGGGGGCGTATGGCTGGGAGCGGCAGGGGTGGAAGCCGCAGGGGTGGAAGCCGCGGGAGCCTCGAACAAAGAGCGCCTACTTGTAGCTCCTTTTTTGACATATTTTCTCCCTTTTCCCTTTTCTTTAGTAGTATGTCTCCTCTCGGGGGAAATAGGGGGTAAATAGGCCGAAAGTGGGGGTTCCTCAACCCTAGGCAGTGCTGGTGGTGGTGGGGAAGAATGGCGGGAGCCTGGGGCAACTTGGGTGGCGTGGGTAGATAAGGAAGACAATGGCGGGTCAACCTCGGCCTCACGCGCAGCCTCACTGGCACCCTCACGCACTGCTCCCTCACCAACTTTTAGGGCCTCTTTCCTGGCTGCCGCGGCCGCCTTTTTGAGCACTTGTTTCTTATAGAAACGTATCTTGAATGGGGATTTAGCTGGCGAAGGGCTAGGTGTCGTGTCACTCAACCTAAACTTGGTAGTCGACCTAGTGCTGTCCCATTCGCTCACTCTCACTAGACTCTCATCACCTTGCACAACTATGTCACGTTCAGTACTATCATCACTTTCATCGTCATGCTCAAATCCAATAAAAAGCGCGTCTCTTTCACGGATTTCTTCTATATCGTCAAAATCCTCACTATAGTGAGACTCGTAAGACTCGGAGCTATCACTGCCCAAGTCATCACCAATTTTTTGGCCTTCACCACGTTCATAACTCCTCAAAGCTATTTCAATACCTCCGGGAGTCAACGCATCTTGTGCGTGCATTCGCGTTAGGGCGCGACGAACATGGGCAGGCGTCGAAGGGAGTGTGGAATCGGACACAAGGGAATCACTTTTTGGGCTAGTATCCATGTTGGCGGCAGGGTAGAGACTGGCGTACATGCTGTCTGGTAGCGCCGCCTGGTGACCACGGAGCAAAATTTGTACGCGCGCCATTCGAAAAGCACTCACGCAAGCAATGGTACAGTGGTGTACCACCCGGGTTCCTCGGGCCAAAAAAAAATGGTACACACGTGTACCACCCGGGGTCGAAGGGTTAAGCGGTAACTAAGGTAAACCCCTTTTTCTTCTCTTCTATGCTTTTTTCACCTTCGGTGGTAGTTTTGGTTAATGTACAACGTCTCCTAGAGCAAGATAAGGAGTAGACTCTAGACGTTTTCTTTTTAACTGCGGTTGGAATGACGACATAGCAGTCAAAATAGACAAGTCGTCATTGCAATTAGGTTAATAGCCTTGACGTTGGATTTTCCAAGACTACTACCAAATAGTAGGTTTTCCTATTTGGTAGGTTGGGAGGTACGTCAAACCTCCCAGTGTCCTCCTCGAATCCTCTGGCTACTAGACGTGCTTTAACAACTGGCTTGCCAAATTTGGTGAGCCTAGGTACCTTGCGGAGCTGCTCAGGCGCCCACCGGCACACCATGGTGTAGTTGTGCGTCATGACAATGACCCTTTTCGTCTTGATGAACCAAAGGCTTTCCAGCAGTCTTCTTTCTTTGAGAGGTCATTCTCCTACATGGCTCCGAGGTTGTATAACAGGTTGCCGCTGTCCATGAGACAACTGAGTTCTGTTGAATGCTTCAAGAGACACCTTAAGACTTTTCTCTTTGAGAGAAGCTATGATCTTGAGAGAGGTGTCATGGCAGATGGCTATAGAGTTTAGGCTGTTTTGCCACTGCTAGTGATTGTTAAATGTGTGTTGTATATAAGCCTTCTTTTGATACATTGATTTTGTTCTTTTTTCCTTCTCTTTCCGAGCGCTAGTGAATTCTTCGGAAAAATTGGCGCTTATGAGAAATAAGTAACATGCTTCTTATTATTATTATTATTATTATTATTATTATTATTATTATTATTCTTTATTTTCTCAGTCATCACCCAACGGACAGAAATACAGTAGTATCTTGTCCAACGTCATTAACTTCTTCGTACACATCATTACTCCTCCAGTTCTCAATCTCACTGTCCTTGGCCTTTAAAACATCCTCAGAATGGAACAGAATAAACATTTCAACATCATCATCTACCACTTCCCATGTGCTAAAATCCTTCTGCACATCCACCCAGCCAATACCGCCATCAGAGTCTCTGTAAGTTGTAACAATTTTTATACTGCCCAGTTGCTTTGCCGGCACGACTCACAATTTTTCCAGACACCGACGCTCCACTCTCTGCATGAATACCTCTAATCCGCTGGCCAATCTTGATATTAGAAGCCTGATCACCAGATGTACCAGCTACTGCCGGCTGAAGGTCCACCATGTCACCATCCTCGGACTCATCATCTGGAGGGTATTGCGACACAGCTCCCGAAGACTCTTCACTGGATTCCTTCTCGCCCAACTCAATATTGGAAACCTCAACCACTGTATCCTTTCCCGGAGCCGGAGCTATACGACACTCGTGAGCTCTCACATAGATGCCCCCGTGTCTTACCAAAACTTGCTTCCCATCTCTGCCGATACGATACCAGGGCCGTGCCACTCATGACCGTCATTTCTCTTATAAAATACTTCATCACCATTCTGTACAATGTTCGAATCACTTGGGCGCACGTTGTGCCGCAAAGCCCTGGTCAACCGCTCACAATATTCCACCCTCAGAAATTCCTGTCTCGCCGTGTGAAGAGCATTAAAGTTATCTCTCACAATGCAGGATGGAGGCGTCCCCAACGCAGGAGGATCATTGGCCCAGACACTAGGAAACACAGGGTTGTAGCCAAAAACAAGCTGGTTAGGCCTGAATAGTTCGTAAGGGCATTCCTCGCAGAAATCGCCCAAGCCAAAGCCACCTCTAAGTTACGTGTATCTGCCATGACATTCCTCACAGTATCACCTATCACCGCATTCTTACGTTCACAAACCCCATTACTCCAAGGGCTCTCAGCAGCTGTAACCATAATCTTTATGTTAAAAGCCTCACCAAGCGTACGCATATCAGTATTGTTAAATTAACCCCCATTATCGGTAAGAAACTTCCTTTGAAATTGAAATAATTTATTCAGCCCAAGAACATTATAATACAAAGTAATATTATCTTAGTACAGTACATAATTGGCTGTGGGCCTTGGTGGGCCAAATACAGTAATCCAGCTCCAAAACACTCCATGAAGAATGGTAGAGGCACACTTATCATTAATTACTACCGCACTGCAATATCTTGTGGCCAAGTCAACCATAACCAAAAAATACTGTCTCCCCCAAACCTTTAAGTCCATAGCCACAGTCTCATTAAATTTATTCGCCATAGGCAGGCACACCACAGGACGAGGCCTAACCTTCTTGAATTTGCAACAAACTTCACAGGTGTCAGACACTTCACTTATTGACCGTTCCAAGTCAGCATTGTTAATTCCCGCATCCTTCACAAGTTTCAATAGCTTAGCCGACGTAGGGTGACCAAACTGTCTATGAAGCTTCAGTGCAGTTCCTTTTCCACCGGTTTCTAATGATGCCAGTGTAACCATACTCCTGGATTTCTGGCTTAGTCGGAACGAAATGGGCAACAGATAGTGTCCCGATGATGTAGACTCCAAACGAATGTCTTGTCCACAAACTCTCACCATGTCAGTCTCAAAATCCAACACCATTTTCGCCTTTTTCATTGACTTTTTACTCAAAAGCAAAGGAACGTTACACTCTACCACATCCGTCACGAGTCGCACGCATATTGCCCACCTGGCATGGCAAGGTCACTCGCTTCATCGATGGCACTGTGGCTCCATCCGCAAATGTAAAAGTCGAAGTGCCTTCGGTAATTTGAGCTTTTTCATAATCACTTAACTTATGCATGTAATTTACAATCCATTCCGATCCACACACAGTTGTAGAACATCCAGTATCCAGTACAGCACAACCCTTAGCTTCATCAACAAGCTTCTGCAACTTTCCACTGTGCTTGTCATCCTCACCAGCATAACCCATAAACATGGATAAATGCACTGTCTCTTCCGCATCATCCCTTTATTCTCATATGCATCAGGACAATCTCTAGCCCAATGAAATTTTGAACCACAAACTGCACATTTTGACACTACCATCAGGCCCCAAAGAATTTTGTTTCCTGCCATATCTATGATTAAAACCTCTACCACGGCTTCTCATAGCACCTCTTCTAGCTAAAGGCCGTGCTCGACCCACACCGCCTGTATACAATGCTTCCTCCTCCTTCATGTCACTTTTACCTTCAGTAACAAACACAGGTTCACTTTTAACATTCACAACACCTGTCCCAACAGCTGCTGTCTCACCACCAAAAATACGGCACAGACCTGACTTCATATGTTCATAACTCACTTCGGTAACTGCAGACATGGCCAACTGTCTTTCATTATCAGACAAATTACAAGCGGACAACAGCATAAAGGCCTTTACTGCATCCGGTAATGTCATATCCTGTTCCGAACATTTAAAATATGTACAGTCGACGCTCCATTTAACAGACGTCGATTTAACGGATTTCGGATTTAACGGACTCCAGCTGGTAAATTAGGCCTCTAAAATCAACCAAATTTTTTAGACATATCGAGTCTACACACAGGTATCGAGTCTACACACACTCAGATGTAACATATAAACTAAACACTATGGTACACAATGCTAATATAATTGCCCAATAATGTATATAATGCTTATTGTTTGGCATCAAACAGGCGCCGGCACTAGAACTAGTAGAGTTTTCCCATGCTAGAATAAGAAGGGCTATAGAAAAAATGAACAGAAGTAAGTCACCGGGACCGGATGGGATACACCCAAGAATCATAAAGGAAGGAGGGGAGATGTTAGTAGAGCCATTGAAAATGTTATTTGAGGTATCGTTTAATACAGGACAAATCCCGATGGACTGGAGAGAGGCGAACATAACAGCTATATTTAAGAAGGGAAAGAGAAATGACCCAGGGAATTATAGACCAGTCAGTTTGACAAGTGTTGTGTGTAAACTAATGGAAACGGTAATTAGAGAAGGAATAATGGATCATATGAAGTCAAACCAACTTTTCAGTGGGAGACAGTTCGGATTCTTGCCGGGGAGGTCGACGGTACTACAGCTAATTAAGGTGGTAGATGATTGGATGCAAATTCTAGAAGATGGTGATGTAATAGACGTGGTATATTGCGATTTTATGAAGGCCTTCGATAAGGTCCCACATAAAAGGTTAATAGAGAAAGTTAGAAGCTATAATATAGGGGAGAAATGTGTGAAATGGATAGAAGCCTTCCTGAAAGATCGGAGACAGAGGGTACTGGTGAATGGAATAGGCTCGGGGTGGAGGGAAATTACAAGTGGGGTACCTCAGGGATCTGTGTTGGGACCACTGCTGTTCGTTATATTTATCAACGACTTGCCTGAAGTTATAACTAATGGAAGTGAGGTATACCTGTATGCGGATGACACTAAACTGTATAGAAGAGTGAGGAGTAAGGAAGATATGGGTTTGCTTCAAGGAGATGTGGAGGGCATGAAGGGATGGTCTGAGCATTGGTTAATGCCTTTTCATCCAAAAAAATGTAAGTACATGCGGATTGGGACCAGCAAGATAGACAAGGTAGGATACAGTATGTATGAAGCGATGGAGGAAGTGAGTGCAGAAAAGGATATAGGAGTAGTGATAGACAATAAGTTAAATTTCTCAGAACATTTAGCGGAAAAGATAAACAAAGCCAATAGAATTGTAGGGCTGATAAGGAGGACATTTGTGTCACTTGACGAAGAAATCTTCAGGAATCTATATACAGCGCTGGTTAGGCCGCACCTGGAATATGCAAACCAGGTGTGGGCTCCATATATGGTAAAGGATATAGAAGCAGTGGAGAAAGTGCAGAGGAGAGCTAGCAAGCTGGTACCAACGTTGAAGAACGCAGGCTATGAGCAGAGGTTGAGGACACTGGGGCTTCCGACACTGGCATATAGGAGAAAGAGAGGGGATATGATAGAGACTTTTAAGATAGTGTCAGGAAAGTACGATGAGGATGTGTGTGAAGGTATCTTCTTGATGCGGGAGGGAACAAGAACGAGAGGACACTCTAAGAAAATTTACAAAGAAAGAAATAGGCTTGAGAAGGCAAAGAACTCATTTTGTGATAGAGTGGTAAATGAGTGGAACGCACTGCCCCAGTATGTAGTCGATTCCGAATCAATAAGGGAGTTTGAAAGTAATCTTGATAAAGCATGGGGAAGACAAGATTTGAAGTTTGATTATAAAACAAAAATACAGAATAGTAAAAATGTTGCGTCTGCTACCGCCGCCGCCAACACCGTGAACGACCGCAGCAGTGCAAGTACTGGTACTGAGCTGGATACACAGGCATAGTTTGCCTTTTTCCAGAGGATCTACTGTAAGAAACTGTAAGAAATTATGAGTATTGTACAGATCAGTAATGGGCGAAATTGTAACTATCCTGGAGACGCCATTTGCAATGTTTACGTTTTGGCCTGACGCTACGGTACAACGATCCGGTACACTGAACTTTCGGTACAGTAACAATATCGTCACCTTTTCGTTTTTTTTATTTCGTAGGCTACAAATTTGCATCCACATAATATATTATGGTATTATTGGGTATTATTGTAATAAATAACACACACTTTGATATTGCTTTATATTTATCCCATAAAATATTACGAACTATGAATACTTTGGTAGTATCCAAAATAGTAGGCTACAGTATTGCGTACCAAAACAGACCCTGCACCGTATTGTTTGACATAACAGGGACGCCAAAATGTAAACATTGCAAATGGCGTCTCCAGGATAGGGTTTATTTAATACAATTTCGCCCATTACTGATATGTACAATACTCATAATGCCAAACAATAAGTAAGGTTTTCCCACTCCTAAGTCCTCATTACCTACCTTGGTTTTACCCCCACCAACGTCCACGGCGGCAGGCACTACTGTGCCGGCTACCATGACTACCACTAACGTGCGGGTAATTTCTGATATTACTCCTCCCCCTTTGGATAAGGTTCCAGAGGAAAGGCCCTATGCCTCTCCTCTACGGACCGGATTGCTCCTGGACTCAGGTACAGTACATCCATTGAAACCATTCCTAGCACAGCCTACTATTTCGGGTGAGCTACCGGTTCCAGGTGAGTGGACTATTGAAATTAACAAGAATAGGAAACTCAGAGCTAAGGATGAGGTAGGGAGATTACTAGATGTCTCTATTAAGGCCATACCCAGTACTTATAATGCTGAATTCTTTGTCTTCTCAGCTGCCCCGGCACTACCGCCGGCCTCATCTGCACGACTCTTTGCAGACTGGTCCAAAGCAGATGAAGTTAATGACATAAAAGCTTTGAATGCACTCACGCCGGAACTGGCTACAGTTCCGGTCCTTGATCAGTCACATACACCAGTCTTGCAGATGACACAGGTAGGTGTGGGGCCATGGGTAGACTGGGAAGCAGAGGCACAAGTATTTGCTTCCACTATTACATCTAAAACCTCACATCACGTCCCTCAAGAGTTGCAGGCTTGGTTCTCATTATCGGTTAATAAGGCAGAAGGGGTGTCTCCAGCCTTGTTCGCTTTCCTGGCGGCCCCCAAAATAGCTCTTCACCAGTTAGATGACCCCTTTTGTACCCCTCCCCCATCCCATCTGGATAGGGATTTTAAACTACGAAGCAAAGCTTTTAGTTTGTTCTCACAATATCTTGTCACTCGCCAGGTTACCATATCCCTAGCTAGGATGATTTCGGCCATTGCAGACCAAAATGTGAGGAAAGCCACTGAGCCGTCATGTAGGATTCTATTACAAAACTCTGTACAATCCTTGGGTGACATTACGGTAGCTATCATGGAAGCTGTGAGGGCGCGCCAGGATCTCCGGGTATTTTTAGTGAAGAAGTTACCGGAAGATATTGGTTGCCGGGTAACCCTTTCCCCAGTTTTAACTGCCTCCCTCCTTAGTTCAGAGACGTGGAATGTAGTTTATAATTTTGTGGATGTTTGGAAGCCGACTACCTCCCAGGCTAAGAGGGAACCATTTAAGAAACCTTTCACTTAGCCCAAAAGCGGCGGTAAGTCACAACCCCCTCAGGCTAAACAGTCCTTTCGAGACCCAAGGCCTCCCCCACAGCAGGAAGGTAATCAGCCCAAGCCCAAACAAGGTAAATACTCAGGTTATTGAGGTAAGTCACACCCCAAACCACATCAGGGTCAGCCAGCAGCCAAGTCTAGCCGGCCGTCTGATACCAACCCACCACCCCCTTCAAAAAACTAGCCAACCATACCAGATGCATTACTGGATGACTGGAACAAGTGGAATTCAATCTATCTATTTCCTCCACCAGATTCTGTTCTAATGTGCAGGGTGATTCACAAACTAGAGGTTACCGAGGCTTAGTCTCGATGATCGCGCCGTTATGGCCGGCTCAGGCGTGGTACGACCAGTTGAACAAATGGTGCAAGGACCCGGTGTCACTCCCGGTCTCCGCATTCCACTTAAGAGACAATTGGCAACCTTCAGACCTCGCTCTTTGCCTTCTGGACATTTACAAGGCCAAATGGTTAGCTCAGTATGGGAAAAGTGTCACTAGTAAACTTATCAACCAATATACTATATCTACCAGGAGGCAATATCAATCACATTGGAAAGCTTTCACTAACTGGATTGTGGAGTCAGGACAATCCGATGCATCAGAAGCCCTAGTCTTCAAATACTTAATTATTTATTTGAGCAGAAGCATTTGTCCGTTTTTACGTTAAAGAATCACTTATCTGCAATCAGAACCCCCTTCTTTGATCTCACTGGTCTCTCGATACCGCAGGCGGAGGAGAAAGGGTTTATGAGGGCGTGTTTCAAGATCCGCCCACCACCACATCAGCTAATGCCCACTTGGTCGCTTGATAAAGCCTTATCTTTGCTTCAATCGTGCAAATTCAACACTGCGCCGGATTTTGATTCATTACTTAAAAAGGATATGTTTTTGATGGCTTTAGCTACCGGTAATAGGGTCTCTGAGCTGGCGGCGATGAGCAACGAACCTAATTGCCTTAGGTTTGGGAGACTGCACGACAAGGTCCAAAACGCGCCGTCCCCCACTTTTATAGCTAAGAATGAGCACTCTGATCATGTTTTCTCAGAATGTTCTGTTCCGGCGTTGAAACGCGGACACACACATCATATCTTATGTCCAGTAGAAGCCTTTAAGTTTATGAGGGCAGCTCACCCTCGACAACCAGGTGTTCTTTGGGTGACCCAGGCAGGTAATCGTGTCACTAGGAGAAAATTGGCTTCTCTGTTAGTAGATGTTATTAAAGAAAGTAATCCCGGCGTAGTGGGCAGGGCTCACGACATCAGGAAGTGGGCCGTCTCTCTCAGATTTTGACAAAATATTTCTATAGACGACATTGCCAACACTCATTTGTGGGCATCAAACTATACTTTCCTTACACGATACCTGTCGGTCGCTCTGGACAAGCCAAAACGTACCTGTGTACCTCTACGACAGAAGGTCTCGTAGGCTTTTGTGCTATTTTGTATTAAGGTTAAGGCGAGGAAAAAGGGGGGGTGGGGGCTGTGAATAACCCTAAAGCCCACAGAACCCTTCCGCCGGAGATTGTGATAAATCACGAGCTGTGATCGAACTGATATGACGGTTCAAATGTTTTATTTTATTGTAAGATATCTATCATAGTTGCAACTATATAGGATTAAGAGAAAGTACAAACATATATACACTGTACAAATATTATTAATGTTAGAACAATATTCCAAAGAGTTTATAGTTCTAAGTAGGGGCACAAGGATGTTCCCCATTTATCATGCATAGATCTTGAAGTAAAAGGTCTAGTCATGGGCAAGCAGACTTTCTTCGAAGTCACGCCCTGATTGCAATCTTTTATATTTTTATATCTATTTATCGTTTGTATACAATAAACAACTTAAACAAAAATTATACGGCTTATTTTTGTCCTGAGGTTGAGGTTGTTTGTTACAAATGTCCCCCTCCAGTCTTGGTACTCAGGCAATATCGTCAATGATGAAGGGGCCACTATTAAATTATAGGTTTGATTCCCGGAGGGAAGTACAGTCGACCCTCGATTTAACGGACCCCGATACAACGGATTTCGGATTTAACGGACTCTGGACCCAGCAACGGACAAAGTCCGTTGCTCGAAAAAAAGTCCGGTAATTGGCTGGCGCGGCACCTCTGTATTTCTATGGTTTTTATTTGTTTATCTCGGTAATGAAAGATTTTTTTTATTAGAAAACCTTTATTTTTATGTGCAATATGTAAGGAAAGACATAAAAACACCCGGAAAGTTTAAAATCTTCATTTTCGAGGCATATTAGGGCTAAATCGGCGAAGTCCGAAGGCAATTTTCCAGCTACGGACACCGTCTCCCCCTATTAGTCCGTTAAATCAAGGGTCGACTGTAATGAAAACCTAATATTTAGTAGGGCCCGGTAATCATTGACGATGCATGGCCCTCCCATCCATCTATCTATCTATCTATCTATCTATGGCCCTCCCATCCATCCCCTTCCCATTCGTTGATTTTCTTGTGAGTCTTGATATATCAGTGAAGGAGGAATATGGCCGCTAGGGGCCTGCGCACAAGATATCCACGCATGGAAAGCCATAATATAACAGATATTAAGTTAATTTTTCTTTTTTATTTTCTACGAATTTTTCTTCTGTAGGGTACCCAATCATAAGGACGATTCCATAAGAGAATTAAGCGTGCACTTATGAGAGTACTCCCTGACCCTTCCGCGCGGGAGATTCAAAACTGCTTCCGCGGGTGTTGAAGGGATACTATTATATTAACCGAAGAAGTGCGCATGGGGGGGTATGAGACACCACACGCCTGTGCGCACATATTTGACCTGTTCCCATCACTAACATCGTTATTTTACCATAAATATCATTAATACTTATTCATATGCGCCTATTTTACCATTAATATAAAGATATTAACCAGTTACAACAATAAAACCCCACACACAAGACATAACACAACAAATCCAAGCACTCACCACCCAGACTAACAACAAAATACAAGAACAACAAAAACTAAATTGGAATAACTTCCTACAAACACTTGATCACAAAAAAAAACAAAAAACTCTACAAAACACTAAACAGCATCACACTTTCCAACAGCAACACAACCACATGCTGCAATCACAACAATAGACTCTACTCCTTCATGTAAACAACAAGCAAACACTCTCATCAATCACTTCTCACATGTCAGCCACCTAAAACCTCACAAAGTCGACCGACGTGTCATCCGACGTAAGAGACAATTCCCCATAGACCCAGACTATACACCAATCACCAGACAAAGCATATCATCAACAATCTCAAGCACTCACCCACTTGTGGCCTAGACAACATAAGCAACATACACCTCAGACACCTGGGACCACAAGGCATACAAACACTCACTAACATATCAAACTACAGTTATTCACACAACACAATACCAGACATTTGGAAGCATAGTATCATCACCACATTCCCCAAACTCAACAAAGACCCCAAGCTACCTTCCTCGCACCGCCCCATCACACTCCTTTGCACCCCCTCCAAAGTCATGGAATGCCTAGTATTACAACTAATTACACCCGACCTACCCCAAGCTCCAACACAACATGGCTTTAGGCCACTGCACTCCACAAACACTCTTCTCACAGACCTTACACAAAGAGATTTTGACGGCATCAACTCAGCTAGACCACCACACAGATCACTATTAGCCACACTCGACATTAGTAAAGCCTTCGATGCCATCCCCCCGCCACAACCAAACAAACAAAATCTAGAACACAAACAAGCACAACAACACAAAAAGGTGGCTGGCCAACTTCCTAGCAGGCAGATGTGCACACGTATCTTTTGCCGGTCAGTCATCTAGAATCAGAAACTTTCCAAACGGAGTCCCACAAGGATCCGTCCTATCGCCCGCACTCTTCAATCTGTACATGCACGATATAACTACACCCAATACGCCCCAAATAAACTTAGCCTCCTATGCAGATGACATAACACTCGCATGCACACACCATGACCAAAAAGAGCAACAGATCTCCTTCAACCCTATCTCAACACACTACATGGCTGGTGCACTACAAACAGGCTTAATCTAGCCCCAGCCAAATCCACCGCAACCCTGCTCGCAAGCTGGACAGGAGAACACGAATACATCCCTCAACTCACCATAAACAACACACCCCTAACACATCACACACACCCAAAATCCTAGAAGTAACATATGATACTCATATGACATTCAAACAGCACACCACAAACATTAAAAAGAAACTGACACCCAGACTTAATGCCCTCAGGTTACTTGCTCACACAAAATTTGGACACAACAAAGAAACTACCACCACAGTATATAAACAATACGTAAGATCAGTGATGGAATACGCAAGCCCAGCCTGGGCTTCTAACCTAGCTGAAACACATCATAAGACCTTACAGACTATTCAAAACAAAGCCCTGAAGATCATTACAGGCTGCACAGCTACTGCACCCACAGATCACCTACATCAAGAAACCAAAATCCTCAAAGTCAAAGACCATCTGGACATGAGAGGCACTCAATTCCTGGCAGCAGCCTCCAAGAACCAGGACCACCCACTAAACTACAGTACATGGCAACACACCCAGACACCAAGAAATATCAAAACAACACCCAGCACACGGTATCACACACAATTACTGTCCTCTCTCCCTCCCTGCCCACCCCGCACCAACTTCCAGAAGCACATCCATACTCATATCTCTCGCCGATCCATCCACTCACTCACAGACAACACGCAGCTGCAAGCACGACCTCTCGAAATCCATCCTTCCGAATCCTCCCTTCCTCGCGAGGACAGAGTCCACCTGGCCAGGCTGAGATGCAGACACCATCCAGCTCTCCTGAGCTATCAGAAGAGACTGGATGACTCCGTTGTCGACGCCTGCCCGGGATGTAACACAGCACCCCATACCATTAAACACATCATAGAAGGCTGCATTTCACACAACCACTTAGGCCAACAACACAATCTACACTCAATGAGAGCTCTGTGGGAAAGCCCGATCGTGGCCATGGCCTTCCTCAGGGACTCGGGGCTGTTCGGCCAGGCAGCTTAGGGAACAACAACAACAATAAAACAAGTGGAAACAGCGTTTGGATGGTCAAAATCGGCGATAGAGGCCGGGAGTTACATAACCAAAGGCTGAGGCAGCCTCCCACTCCTCCCCATGTCTGGAGAGACACTGTTGCGCAATACTCTCTCTCTCGCTCTTTCCCACGCTTGGTAACAATGATGACAACGCCCTGCTTGCAACTCGCTAATGTTAG
>JBAKBP010039059.1:0-15397 GCA_037953745.1 Lithodes maja
ATAATCCAGGGGTACCCCACGGGGGCCCCTCTTTCACACCACAAGGTTTTTCGCCCCTGACACATTCTCTGCTCACGGCTAGGCCACCCTTTTTCTCACCAGTTTCATTTACTGGTTTTTGTTTTCTCTTCCTGTTTCACCTCCATCCTTTCATAGTCTTTTTGCCCAATCCAGGGGTACCCCACAGGGGCCCCTGTTTGTGCGACACCACCCTCCCTGCCACTTCTCCTCATGGGCTTTGCTCTATCTCTGTGGGTTGGGTGGTTCCTGGGGGATGTGCCTCCTCTCCCCTGGTGTGTCTTCCTTGCCTCTCCCTTTACCGGTTGAGTTAGGATATTTTCAAGGAAGACACTGCTCAGCTTGATGGCCATCATCGCTTGGAGTTCATAAGGAGATGACGCATTTTTGTGGCCCTTTTTTGGTATTCCCTAGACGCTTCTCTCGCTTTTTCGGCGCCGGACCATCTCGGCCGGTCCCGCAAATTTGCGGGAGCTCGATTCGGTCCTCTGGGACGTTTCGGCTCCCCGCAAATTTGCGGAGATCGCTGGGGGGTCCCGCAAAATTGCGGGAGGGTGGTGTCGGTACGGTTATGCCTCCATTGGCCCGCAAATTTGCGGTAATAGTTGGCTTTCACTATTGACCTTTTTTATGTCATCTTGTTGCCTGATACTATTTGGTGTGTGCACTTTACTGGTGTTATAGGTGCTGCATGTAAGATGTTGAGTGGTGGTTAACACTTTCTCCATCTTTGCAGGTTCTGCTAGTGCTCTTCCACCTCGCCCGCCCTAGTCACCTACCTCTGTGCTCCCAGTTTAGGGTGAGTACGGATACCTGTTTGCATGTGTGTTCCTGTTTCCCCATGCTCTTTCCCTGGTTCTTCTTGGACATTCTCTCCGCTTACTCCTTCGACGTGCTGATTATGGTGTGTGTTCTTCCAGTGCAGGTAGGCTGCCTTGCTTTCGCCATGGTTGTAGCTCCCCGTGCTTGGTGAGCCACAAGTCCTGCTTGCGCCACTCGCACTGTGTGTCCTCTATGGCCTACCTCCCTGCTCTGTGTGGCCCGTGTCTGGCCCTGGTGGATGTGGTGCACCATAGCCCTGGTTCCTCGGCGGCGGCAGTGGCCTCTGCTTCCCTTCAGTCAGTGTGGGCACTAGTCTCCCGCCACTTTTGGACTGTGGGCCACCGTTCCCCGGCCCTTTGTTTGCCGCCCGGATCCCGCGTCGCCCTGGGTATCCCTGACCCGACTGAAGGCCGTTTGCCTGGCCCTCTCCCTGCTCGGGCCCTCTCCCCTGCTCGGGGCCCTCTCCCCTGGGTCCCGCAGCCGGTCGTCACATCGTTGGGGGGAACCCCTGCTCCGTCCACGCTCTCGCTCGCCTCGTCGCCCGTCCTCTCCTGCCCCTCGTTGTCCTCCCTGATCACCTTGACGGCGCCCATCGCCCTCGTCATGGTTCTCGCCCTGCGGCCGGGGGTTAGCGGCTCTGCCCCTGTGCGCCCTCCCCCTGGCCTCTCCGGGTCGGGGCTCTACTACCTTCCGCCCCGCTTCCCCCTGCTCGTACGACGTCCTCTTCTTTTTGTCCTCTCCGCGCGCGGAGATTCAGGCTGTAGCTGGCCCCTCTGTTCCCTCCTCCTACACTGTCCAGGAGGTTCCGGCAGGATGTAGTTGCTTCTCCTCCTACTTCACCTGCTTCGGTGCCTATTCTTCCTTCACGGTCTCGTCCCACGGTGGCGGGTCCCTCCCTCCTCCGCCTCGGTGTCGGGCCGCCCTATTATCTCTGCCCCCGGGGATCCTTGCTCTGTTTTCCCCCCCGCGGCTACTTCTGACCTCTTTTCAGCCAACGGCCATACCACGATGAATGCACCGCTTCTCGTCCGATCAGCGAAGTTAAGCAACGTTGGGGTCTGGTTCGTACTTGGTTGGGTGTCCGCCTGGGAACACCAGATGCTGTCTTTTCACCCGGCCAGCCTTCCCACTCCCGTCGTCCTGCTCCTCCTCCTTCTTCTCTCCCTGACCTTCACTTACCGTCTCGCCACGGGGGTACCCCTCCTCTTGGCTCGGTGGGGTATCGCGTGGTTTCGGGGTCCTCTTTCTCAGGGGCTGACGTGTCGCTGGAAGAGGGGGATAGTGCTGTTTCCCCCTCGGGCATTCGTGTTCAGGGACGAATCCCTCTGCGGCGACACAACCGTGGTCGCTCGCCTTCCTTGGGCCGCGACTCTGCTGGTTCGTGTCGTGGATCTCGCTCCCGCTCGCGCTTACCCCTGCGGGCCGACCATTCTTGGGGGGGGGGGGTCGCCTCTCTCGGATTGATTGTCGGCTATGCAGGGGTGGCTTGTGTCACGCATCGACGGGCGCTTGGAGTCGATGCAAGACTCCCTCTTATCGCGCTTCTTGGCGGTGACACACCCTCAGCGCCTCACCATACCTACCCCTGCTACGGTCCCCCTCCCTTCTGCAGGCCTATGCTCTGGTCAGACTTCAGCCGCCGGGACATCCTTCGGGTTGTTCAGTCCCTGGCTGTGTTGACGGGACTGTCCTCCTATGGGACGGGTTTGTGCGACGACGGTACGCCTGGCTTAGCCATCTTGCTCGATCACCCTCTCCCGTTGGGGGCCTGGTTTGCTGAGGCCTTCATCTTCGCCGGCCGTTCCGTCGCCGGCTCTCCTTCAGTCCCTCCCCCGGAGTCGTCACTGCTTTTGCCTCCTCTTGTGTCTGTCGGCGAGTTGGACGGCGCGTTCTGGTCCTGGTTCAGCGCGCCCGTTCTTGAACTTTGTTCTCTTGCTACCCCGTTCTTCTCTCTCCCAGTTCAGTCCTCTGTCGACAGGGTTTTTCCCTTGCGGCGGTGGGTGCCGAACTTCTCTTGTCTTTTGGTTCCCTCCAGACTTCTGTTCACCACCTGCGGCTTCTCGCGGCGTCTGCACCAGGCGATCTTCGCGAGGGTTTGGGCCGCGTTCGGCGGATCCCCCTTCGGCTCGCGGTGTCTTTGGTTCCCGAGCTGAAGGCGGTTTTGTGCGTGGCACCTCGGCAACGCCAGACGGTACGGTCCTCGTTCTGCCGGACAGCCCCCTTGGATATTCGTCAGGGTTTGTTGTACTCTGCGCTCTCTCCGTCGGGGCTTTTTTGCGCGGGATGCTTGGGTCCGCTACGCTTCTCTATCGGCGGACCCTGCTTACGTCACGCAACGACGCGCTGTGTCGCGAGCGGGGTCTTCTCAGTCCCGTACTTCTGCCGGTCCTCTTCGAGGTGCTGCTGCAAGTGCTGCCGCCATGCACGGGCGCAGGACAGGGACGTTACAGGCCAGTGCGTCAGATCCGCCTCGCCCTTCTGTTCTTGCCCCCTTTTCATCCCCGCCGTGTCGGGGCTGGCCGCCCTTCCACTTCCGGCCGCCCTTCGCCGGGGTCGGCCCCGCGACGGCCAGGGGTTGGGGTGGCCCGCCCTTTTCGACGAAGTTGGGGGGGGGGGGGTAGAGGTGGTCAACGTGGCGCTCATACCCGCACGGACCGTACCGGGGGTACCTCCACGTCAAAACAATGTGTAGGTTTTCTCTGGGTCGGTCTCCTTGTTCTCCTTCTCGCCTTGCCGCCTGGGTCGCTCCCCTCCTCTCGGGAGCTCCCACGGGTTGTTTTCGCCCTTGCGCCCCTCGGTGGCCGCGAGGGACTTTGGGGGCGGCGGATTATGCAGAGGGGTCTCACCTGGAGGTGGATGTCCAGACCCCCACTCCGCTCTTGTCACCGACGCCGGCCCATCTCTTCAGAGGTGGCCCACGTGTTCACATCCATGCACGGACAGGGTATCGTCGAGGGAGTTGACCGCCGGTCACCCGGTTTTCCTCTCCCGTGTATTTCTGGTACCGGAGTAGAACTGCGACGCGATGCGCCCGGTGGTGGCTATGTTGGCCCTCACCGGGCGCATCGTGCACACACGGTTTCGGATGCTGCCGGTACCCCCAGGTACGCCTGGCCCTGCGCCCTTTGTCGTCGGTAGTGTCGCTGGCCCTCCAGGCTGCGTCTTGGCTCGTTCCTCTCCATCCTCGATTCCAGCGATTCTTGGCCGTTCGGACTTCCGATCATGTGTTCCTGTTCGCCGGCCTTCCCTTCGGTCTCCACATCGCGCCGCGGATCTTCTCCGAACTGGTGGGACAGGCTCTGGGTCCTCTCCTCAGGAGCTGGCTCCGGCTCCTGTTTTCCTTGGCCGATTGGTTGATAGTTTCCGAAGCCCTCGGATTGTGCGTACGCGACGCCCTCATAGTCGTTCGCCACGTCGCACAGTTAGGGTTCCCCGTCGATGTTCCCAAGTCACGCTTGACCCCGTCGCGTGTCGTGCCATGGGTCTCGCCTGGGTTTTGTCCGACGCTCCGGTGACCCAGGGTCTGCCGGACGCGGTGCACCTTCGGCAGAAGGTCTTCGCCGTGTTGCACTCGGTCTCCCTCCCGGGGTGGCTCTGGGACTCGTTAGTGGGTTCGCTGCATTGGGCCGCTCTGCCCATTCCCTTAGGGAGCCTCCGGCTACGCCGCCTCCTCCTTTAGGGCACCGAGGTGTTTCCGTTGACCCCTATGGATCGGCTATGCCGCTCCTGCATGCCTTTCGCGGACACTTTGGACACTGGGTTGCTCGGGGCACGCTCTCTGCGGCTGTGCCCTGGACCACCCCCCCCGCCGACGATCTGGGTAGACACAGATGCGTCGAGCGTGGTAGGGTGCGGTTACCCATCAAACCTGGGCCGTCAACTTCCCGGCGGATGGGTGGGACTCACGCCCCTTACCCGTCTATGCCCTCGAACTGTTGGTTCCTTTGTTCTTCCTGAGGGCCCACGCGCTGGCCCTTCGGGGAAAGTCGGTGGCCTTCGGGATGGACACTCAGACAGCTGTCCACTGTTTCCTAAAGCGGGGGTCCTCCAGGTCATTGACTCTATTGGGGTTCTCGGTGAAGTTGTTCTTCCTCGCGGACCGACACACCTTCTCCCTGCATGCCTCCTCCCTGCCCGGGCCTGCCACCCTGTGGGCGGACGCCCTGTCGAGAAGACAGGGCGTTCTTGTCGAATGGGCAATGCAACGGACTGTGTTCGACGACCTCGCGGCTTCCTGGGGTGTTCCGGAGGTCGCCTTGTTCGCATCGGAGGTGCCGCGCCAGTTGCCTCGGTACCTCTCCCTCCGGCCTCGCACTCCGGAGGGGGGTCCGGACGCTTTCATGGTAGACTGGAACAGGTGGCGGTCGATATACATATTTCCGCCTCCAGACGCACTGTTGCTGTGCAACGTCCTCGCGAGGCTGCGGCTGTACCGCGGCAGCGTCTGGCTCCTCGCGCCTCTGTGGCCGGCACGGGCTTGGTACGCCCAGTTGACGCGGTGGTGCCCGAGTCCGGTCCCTCTACCTGTCTCCGACTTCCACTTGCGCTAGGTTGGGGCCCTGCGGACCTCGTTGGCCTTCGCATCGTGGATGTTCATGAGGCACGGTGGCTCCCAGTCCACGGCCGGGACCTGCCTGACTTCCTGAAGCGTTCCTGGCCGACTTCTCCTTGGGGGTCTTTTACTAGGTGGATACGGGACACTCGCCAGCCAGTTGGCTCTCCTTCCCTCGTCCTCCACTCCTTGTTTCACCTCTTCCGTACACGTCACTTTCCCGTCGACGCTGTATGTAACCACTTGTCTGCCGTCCCGGGGGTCTTTGAGTCCGTCGCTGGGCTGGTCGTTCCGCCGCAGGAGCTGGTTTCCTTCATGACGGCTGCCTTCCGGGAACGCCCGCCTCCGCGCCAGGTCCCTCCACGGTGGGATCTGGGGCGGGCTCTGGACCTTCTGGCTTCACCCACGTATACACGGGCCGCTACACCGGTTCCGTTGCTCGGGCGTACGCTCTTCCTTGTCGCTCTGCCCGCTGGGGTTCGGGTGTCTGCACTAGCGGCATTGTCACGGCCCCGGGTCTGCGTGCGATTCTCCCCGTCCTTGCATGGCGTCACGTTCGCCTCCTCCCCTCATTTTGTTACCACGAATGAGAGGGAGACCCACGTTTTCCAGCCTTTCACCGTCCAGGCTTTCCAGCGTGGGCATACTTGTCATGTGTTGTGCCCGGTGTCAGCCTTGCACTCTTCTGTTGCGTCTGTGGCGCCGCCTTCGGGTACTGCTGTGTGGGTGTCTCCTCGGACAGGTGGGAGGCTCTCGCAGGTGCAGATGGGACGCCACATTTGTCGGCCCATTCGTGCCAGTCACCCTGTTTGTAGGGATTCTGCGCACGATGTGCGATCCTTTGCTGCCTCCTTCCGGTTCCTGCAACGTCGATCCTTACCTGGCATCGCCTCAGCGGTTTTGTGGTCTTCTATCACTTCCTTCATCTCCTCCTACCTCTCCATGTCCAGTGTTCGACCCCCTCGGCCGGTGATTGCTCTCGGGGGTCGTGTTTCCTCGTGCTCTGGCGAAGATACCTGGTCTTCCCCCCTTGTCCCTCGTTCTTTTCCTTTGTTTTCTTTGACAAAGGGGGGAGGGGGGGGGGAGTACGGGTTTGCAGCACTTGATTGCAAGTTTGGGATTATGTATTGTTACAGTACATAAGTGTTTTTGCCACATTGAAAATTGTGTTTTGTTATTGTGTTCAGTGTTTTTGTTGGTTTTGGAAGAAAAGGGATTTGGGTACAGTACCTTTTTGGTTTAAGACAAGTCTATGTTTTTGCATTACTATGAATGATGGGCATGTGTTAAAACTGTTCTTTTTAGCTACTCCTCAGTTTTTCACTCTTTTATTAAACTCTCTTGTTTAAATTGTGTCTTTGTCATTCATAATTTTGTTTTATGCATTGTTTTTTTTTGGTATGTTGGGCTTGGATTTCCTCCTCCTATTTGTTATGCAGCCTTGACGTTGGATTTGCCAAGACTACTAACAAATTGGGAGGTTTGACGTACCTCCAAACCTACCAAATAGGAAAACCTACTATTTGGTAGTAGTCTTGGAAAATCCAACGTACATAATACCCTCCCTCACGCCGGACCCCTGCCCATCCGCGTTCTTCTGCTGACGTGAGATGTGATGACAAGAGAGGGTCGCTCATGCGCACGTTCGACAGGGATCTGCACATGACGGAACACGGGATGGGCCTTAAGCGGTAACTAAGGTAAACCCCTTTTTCTTCTCTTCTATGCTTTTTTCACCTTCGGTGGTAGTTTTGGTTAATGTACAACGTCTCCTAGAGCAAGATAAGGAGTAGACTCTAGACGTTTTCTTTTTAACCGCGGTTGGAATGACGACATAGCAGTCAAAATAGACAAGTCGTCATTGCAATTAGGTTAATAGCCTTGACGTTGGATTTTCCAAGACTACTACCAAATAGTAGGTTTTCCTATTTGGTAGGTTGGGAGGTACGTCAAACCTCCATTATTGGACTATATTCCTACCCTCACTGTGATTTGTGTGTGTGTGTGTGTTCTCTCTCTCTCTCTCACACTCTCTCTCTCTCTCTCACACTCTCTCTCTCTCTCACACTCTCTCTCTCTCTCTCTCTCTCTCTCTCTCTCTCTCTCTCTCTCTCTCTCTCTCTCTTTCTCTCTCTCACTAACAAGGACGCCATTGCAATAGCTTCGAAACCCAATTAGTTTCTCCAATACTTTGCCGAGATTTAGACACGCGTATTAAACTATATAAACAGCCTCGGGTCTGGAAGGGAAGTTGGCATAATAATAATAATAATAATAATAATAATAATAATTGTATTACTATTTTTATGCCTTTGCGTCATATTAACCCTTTCTGTACCGGTGATGTATTTGTCATGGTATTCTGGCTACTGTTAGACGATTATATTCAGTCTAAAAAGGGCCTCCAGCAATTAAAGGGCCTCCAGCAATTAAAGGGCCTCCAGCAATTAATGGGCCTCCAGCAATTAAAGGGCCTCCAGCAATTAAAGGGCCTCCAGCAATTAAAGGGCCTCCAGCAATTAATGGGCCTCCAGCAATTAAAGGGCCTCCAGCAATTAAAGGGCCTCCAGCAATTAAAGGGCCTCCAGCAATTAATGGGCCTCCAGCAATTAAAGGGCCTCCAGCAATTAAAGGGCCTCCAGCAATTAAAGGGCCTCCAGCAATTAATGGGCCTCCAGCAATTAAAGGGCCTCCAGCAATTAAAGGGCCTCCAGCAATTAAACAGGCTTCCAACTAGCTCACTTAAGGGGCGATATCCACTTGAGGGATTTTTTTATTGAACTCCTTTCTCATTCAGGTTTAGCCCCATTGCTTGTGAGATTTAAAGACGCTTGCCCCATTAGTTTGGCGATTTTAAGAACCCTCGCCCCATTTCTGTCAATTTTAAGACCATTCGTGCCATTTAGGTGTCGATTTTTTCCTGGCGAGCGATAGCGAGCCTGTAATTTAAGGGGAACCGGCCTTCGGCCGGGACATTTTTCTCCCGAAAAATGTACAAATTTATCTTGAAAGGGGATCAAGGGGGAGTAATTTTAAGCTTGATGGAAGTCTAGGGAATCAACTAAAAACCTCCCCTTAACCCTTTTTACTACCCCAGCTCATTCCTAAACTGCACATAATCGTCTACATACAGCTAGACAACGTTATAAAGACGTCGCTGGTACCGAAGGGGTTAATGTCAGGTGTTCATGGGTAATAACATATTTCGCATAATTTTCTTCGTAGTGGCTGGGTAATTGACCACTTGCGAGTTTCAAGCTACAAGGAAGTTGGAGTTTTCTACATCGATATTTAGCACAATTACGAGCTAAGATATGGTTGTATTGTATATATAAACACATACAAGCAAATTCACCGTACTTTCTATCCATCAGAAACCTACATTATTGCTGCATTTCTGTTTACTAACTTTGTATTCGGCTCCAACTTCCTTTTAGCCTGAAAATCGCAAGTGGTCAATTAAGATAAAGCCATGATAATATACCATGAGCTGGATATATATAGATTATAGTTGCCATAATATTCTCTCTCGTCCAAGCAACACAACAGCCCCTCATAAATAATATATAACACAGGCAAAGGCTAGGTATAAGAATATGTTTGAATGGTAAGGCAGAATATGGTTAGGTTAGGTTCAATTAAGGTTTGGTTAGGTTAAGGTAAGTTAGTTGACGCTCAGCAAAGTACTGTATATATGATAAAGTTAGGTGTATGTTAGCTTGTATAATTATAAGGTTAAGTTATTCAAGAGATTGAGTGTCCATGCTCGCTATATGTATACTGTATGTTTGTGTATATTTCTCACTCTTAACACCAACACTCACCCTCTCTCTCTCTCTCTCCACCCCCACACCAACACAACACAACAGGGCCTCATAAATATTGCCGTGAGCACTAAAAGCACATCTGCTGGTCCATTTGGGGGATAGGGCCGTGTTTAACTCTGTTTATGTGTTTGTCAAAGGTCGACTTTCGCTATCTATTTTGTTTAACTAGCTACTGTATTTGTTTAGCTATCTTTTATCTGTGTATCTATCTTGTTTATGAATCCTATTTTTTCTATATATGTATATTTTGTGTATATATAATCTGGTTTTTAGATATGGCTGTGTTCAACTGTGTTAATGTGTTTCTGTCATAGGTTGGCTTTAGATATGGCTGTGTTCAACTGTGTTAATGTGTTTCTGTCATAGGTTGGCTTTAGATATGGCTGTGTTCAACTGTGTTAATGTGTTTCTGTCATAGGTTGGCTTTAGATATGGCTGTGTTCAACTGTGTTAATGTGTTTCTGTCATAGGTTGGCTTTAGATATGGCTGTGTTCAACTGTGTTAATGTGTTTCTGTCATAGGTTGGCTTTAGATATGGCTGTGTTCAACTGTGTTAATGTGTTTCTGTCATAGGTTGGCTTTAGATATGGCTGTGTTAATGTGTTTCTGTCATAGGTTGGCTTTAGATATGGCTGTGTTAATGTGTTTCTGTCATAGGTTGGCTTTAGATATGGCTGTGTTCAACTGTGTTAATGTGTTTCTGTCATAGGTTGGCTTTAGATATGGCTGTGTTCAACTGTGTTAATGTGTTTCTGTCATAGGTTGGCTTTAGATATGGCTGTGTTCAACTGTGTTAATGTGTTTCTGTCATAGGTTGGCTTTAGATATGGCTGTGTTCAACTGTGTTAATGTGTTTCTGTCATAGGTTGGCTTTAGATATGGCTGTGTTCAACTGTGTTAATGTGTTTCTGTCATAGGTTGGCTTTAGATATGGCTGTGTTCAACTGTGTTAATGTGTTTCTGTCATAGGTTGGCTTTAGATATGGCTGTGTTCAACTGTGTTAATGTGTTTCTGTCATAGGTTGGCTTTAGATATGGCTGTGTTCAACTGTGTTAATGTGTTTCTGTCATAGGTTGGCTTTAGATATGGCTGTGTTCAACTGTGTTAATGTGTTTCTGTCATAGGTTGGCTTTAGATATGGCTGTGTTCAACTGTGTTAATGTGTTTCTGTCATAGGTTGGCTTTAGATATGGCTGTGTTCAACTGTGTTAATGTGTTTCTGTCATAGGTTGGCTTTAGATATGGCTGTGTTCAACTGTGTTAATGTGTTTCTGTCATAGGTTGGCTTTAGATATGGCTGTGTTCAACTGTGTTAATGTGTTTCTGTCATAGGTTGGCTTTCGCTATCTATTTGTTAAATTATAGTCAGTTTTATTTCAGCTGACAGAAAATTCAATCTTTTAACAGCTGATTTCATAATACTTTATGGCAATATCGGAAACTACTGTATCTCTATGCCATAATGCTGTTTCCATAAAACAACATTCAACAACATATTTCATTATAAGATCTTTGATAAACAGAACTAGGGAACTCTCTCCCTCAATCAATATTTCCTTCATCCTATGACTTAAACTACTTTAAACTTTGTGTGTCCAGGTATTTTGACCCCAATGTCCCTTGAATTTGGCTCTCTGTCACTCTTTTGGTTACCTAAAAGTTAGAGGGAACTATTCGGGTACCGTATACAGATATTCGGGTACCGTATACAGATATTCGGGTACCGTATACAGATGTTGATTACATTTCGTATAAAGTAAGGTGCAAACAATTCCTTGCACACCATACCTCCGTTGACGCGATAGTAATAAAAACCAAACCTGAGAGCATTAAGTACATCCACTACTATTTTACTCCACCTCGGCCCCACTATAGGAGAAAGTGACAAGCGTATAAATAACTCTTAGGTATAAATCTGTACCAACGAGATATATATGCAAATGCTACTGCAGAAGTGAAGGTGTGTATGTGTGTGTGTGTGTGAGAGAGAGAGAGAGGTGTTGGGATTTAGAAAGATAAACATATATAAATAACTGTCAGGTATAAATTTTATGATGATGATGATGATAATAATTGCAGCACCCAAGTGCTGCGCGGGCCTTTTGCCATAGGTGGGCCCACCAGTGTTGTGGGGTCTTTGTTAACTGTAGATATTTTCCAAGGTTTGCTTAGTTCGAACGAGATCGGTCAAGATCCCGTCCTTCTTCTTTGCGTTTTCTGCAGTCGTGTGGCATACCCAGCTGCCGCCTTCACTCTTTTTGTGTAGGAAGCAGCAGCAGCCATGCTTTTTCCAACCCTTGCACCGACTCGCGTGATTGCCAAAAATGGACGGTACAAGGGTTTCGTATCTTTTACTGATGGTTAAGGTGTTCTTCTCTAGCTTAACGCCTTCATACATTTGTTTTCGGCGAAGTAGTCGGTGTAGGCTCCTAGAAGTTCTCGACAGTCTCTCCTCTTCTCCCAAGTTAAGTCCTCCTCCTCACTGGGTGGTGTTGAAGGGCTGGGGTTTTCTTGTTCTTCCGTCGGCGGCTCCATCTCCTCTACCTCCACGTCAGCGGAGGCAGGAGGGCTGGAACATTCTTGTTGTTCAGACATCGGTGTTTCGGGGTTCGTCTCTTCTTCCATCTTTTCCTCCAGCTCCTCTACCTCTCCGTCAGGAGAGGCATGAGGGCTGAGGCTTTTCTCTGGTGTCGGCAGTGTGGTAGGTTCTTCATCTTGAGCTCTTGCCATGTTGTTCCGGTTGAGCGGCTTAGGTATAGGTCAAGTCGTAATGGGAGGTGACTCTTGGGTGTTATTAGAGCTTGAGTTGGTATACGCTTCAGGGGCCAGACACGTGTTTTGGGTTGGAGTGCTGGGATGGTGATCGAGGGAAGGTTGTTAGCCTTCAGGAGGTTTGGTAGGAACTCCCTAAAGAGTAGGTGGTCCCCACCAACAAGTGCCATGGCCGTTGTGATTATGATCTGAATTACTTCTGATCTATCACTGGATGTTTGGCCATAGCTTGCTGGTGGGTAATCTATCATTTTCTTTTTTATTCCTCCTTTTTCCTCGCCCAGGCGTGTCTGGACCCCTTTAATACAGCTCCATTTGGTCCTGTGATGTGATCTGCTATTTGTACCAACGAGATATATACTGTATATGCTAATGGTACTGCAGAGGTGAAGGTGTATATGTGTGCATGTTTATGTTGAGAGTAGGTGCTGGGTGGTGTATGTGTGTGTGAGAGAGAGAGAGAGGTGTTGGGAGTTAGGAAGGTAAATGTATATGCATAACTCACAGGTATATATCTGTACCAACGAGAGATATATGCTAATGTTACTGCAGAGGTGAAGGTGTGTGTGTGAGATATGTACTGTAGAGAAAGAGAGTATACAGTATGTGTATGTACCTCACTGTATATCTAACAACGAGATATATATGCAAATGTTACGGCACAGGTGAAGGTGTGGGTGTTGGGAGTAGGTGCTGGGTAGTGTGTGTTTGTGTTTAAGAGAGATTGAGGGGGTGTTGGGACCTAGAAAGGTAAAGTATTACGACCCAGAGGAATAAATCTGTAACAACGTGATATAAAAACAAATGGTACTGCACAGGTAAAAGTGTATATGTTAGAACATATGTACTGTAGAGAGAGAGAGCGAAGGGGAGGAGGTGTTGGAAGGTAGGTAGTTAGGCTGAGAGAGAGATATATGTGTGTGTTAGGAAAAAGTGACAAGAGTATAAATCAGTCAAGAGGAATAAATCTGTACCAGTGAGATATATATGCTAATGGTACTGCAGAGGTGAGGGTGTGTCGGGGTAGGATGGTGTATGTGTATGAGAGAGAGCGAGAGAGAGAATGTGAAGTGATAAAGAGACAGAGAAGATAATTGTTTGGAGGTAGGTAGGTAAGGGTATTTATAACTCCGAGTCACTGAGGCATAAATCTGTAGCAACGAGATATATATTCTAATGGTACTGCAGAGCTGAAGGTGTACAATTTGTGATGAGAGAGAGAAGTGTTGGGTGATAGGTGGGTAAGTAGGATAGAGAAATTCACAGTGCCGTGAATACTATCTATCTATCTATATATTGCCTGACGCCGTGATCTCCGAAGGGATAGCCTCGAATGAACCGCCCCCATGCACCTCTGTCCCCAGTCAGTCGATGCCCCTCCTCCCAACCAGCACCGCCTTCATCCATATACTTCCTCACTCCATCCTTCCACCTCTTTCGGTTTACCTCTCCATCTCTGTCCTTTCACCTCGCTCTTGTACACCCTCTTAGTCATTCTCTCGCTTCCCATACATTCCATATGCCTTAACCATCTCCAGGTGTGCCTTTTCACGCTTTCCAGCACATCTACCCCCACACCACACCTCCTTCTTACTTCCTCATTCGTCTGTCTATCCCTCCATGAATACTTGAATGGATAAATTATACACATGTGACGAGAAAAAGGTTTATTGCGACGACAGAACAGTTTCTACTCTTTCAGGACCCTTCCGGCGAGAGTCGAAACTGTTGTGTCGTCTCATGAAACTTATGTTATGTGCGAATAATTTCTCCGAAGGTAGGTAAGAGTGAAAGAGGGAGAGCTGATACGAGAAACAACAAGGGGGGCGGGTGCCCAGCCCCGAAAGGGGTTGAAATAGGGGAGCTATCCCCCCGCCAAAGGTGGCTTTCTAGGGCCTTTCCTAGCTGATGCTGAGAGGATTGGGTTCTAGTCATGTGGTGATGGGCTGGTCTATCAGAGTGAGAACTGAGCAATCTCTGCCATACCCATAGCTTACTCTGACTGTTCCTTTTACTTATATATTTTCTAGATCTCGAGTGACGGCGTCTCTTCCGTGGATTGACCTCCCAATCTACCAAGATTGGAAGCCAAAGCGTCACATTTTTCCTTTGCCCCTCAACTTTCTCTTGATAATTGCTGAGGGGCACAGGGCCCAGGGTGTGGCTTTGGTTTCCCGGGCGTTTCCGCACCCTCCTCAGCTCCCCGCCATGGAGTGGCTTCGGTCACCCAGGCTTTATTGTGGTCAGCAGGGAGGGTTCTGTGGGGGTGCTCGGTTATGGCCTTGGCCTTGCTCGGGGCCTTGGGGCTGTTCGGCCAGGCAGCTTGGGGAACAACAACAACAACAACAAGCGTGTAAATAATACAGAGGAATACATTTGTAACACCGATATCTATATGCTAATGGTAGTGCAGAGGTGAAGGTGTTTGTGTGTGTGAAAGAGAGAGAGATAGAGATTGTTGGGAAGTACTTAACACCCAAGCTGTGGGAGAGAGAGAGAGATTATCTTTATTTGAAACATAGATAGAGATGGGTAAAGAGAGATCCATGTGTCCTATTTCTTTGTATACCGTATGATATCAGAGAGGGAAACCAGATCTGTTGGATGGTGTTGTTTTATTGGTCAACGGAGAGAGTTTCAGTATGGTCATGTTTTCTGACAAGGTGGTGTCGATTTACAGCAAAACACATTGAAAGAGAGTCAGTGTGAGAGAGATAATGCTCATCTTTCATTTCATCACCTAAATCATACTGCTGTGTCTAACTAGCCTTTATAAAACCCCAAAATGGTGATATCTTACCAATTTAACCCCTTCTCTATTCCTAAAGCTCTCCCAATGACAATAGGTGGTATGTCCACCACTCGCTTTATGGGATTATAATAGTATAGGCTACAGAGAAAAATTAGTGTGTGTCAGGTCTCGTTTTCTGTTTATTGTTTGGGTCGTGTTTTTTGGCTTGAGTTTCATTTGACTAAGTGTTGATGGGTTGGTTTGTTGTTATTGTAAAGAGAGAGAGAGAGAGAGAGAGAGAGAGGTGAGTGGTGTTAGGAAAGTGACAAAAAAGACAACAATATTTGTACTTGTTGTCCATCGAGTTAAGTGCTGATTGATTGCTATGTAGCACACACACGTTAAATAAAGTGGAAGAAAAGGATAGCAGAGAGAGAGCGAGAGGGAGGGAGAGAGCTATGGAACAAAAAAGGAATCTCTCCGCTTTTAATACGGCCGGAGTACTGTGCACAATTAACAACAATACATATTCCCCGTGTAGTTGCATTGACTGTATTGCTATCTATCTATCTATCTATATACTCAGGCCCAATCCCCACTTTTCCTATTTTTTTTTTTTGAGGGGGGGGGGGGGGGGGGGGGGTTGGCCGACTCAAGACAGAGCAAGAATAGG
>JBAKBP010039060.1:0-15397 GCA_037953745.1 Lithodes maja
CCCCATAGTTGAAAGAGTGACAGGGCCAAAATCAAGGGACGTTCGAGCCAAAATGCCTGGACACACGGAGTTTGAAGCAATTTAAGTCATAGGAAGAGGGAAAGACTGATTCTGGGAGAGAGTTCCAGAGCTCAGATGTTGAGTAGAAGAAAGTTTGAGAGTAACGTTTCACTCTTGGGTTGGAGAGTTGCACAGAGTAGGGGTGGGATTGAGTTGCAAGACGGGTACCACGTGCCCTACGTAAAGGAGGTGGTATGTACTGGGATAGCTCTGAGGAACACTGATTATTATAGTAGCGATAGAATAGCGAGAGAGATGCAACATTGCGGCGGAGAGAGAGAGATTGCAGAGAGTTGGTGAGTGGACGGGAGTTAATGATACGAAAGGCCTTCCTTTCAACTTTGTCTAGGAGAGCGGTGTGAGAGGAACCTCCCCACACATGTGAACAATACTCAATACAAGGGTGCACTATGCCCCTGTACAGAGCAAGAAGCTGTGCAGGGGAAAAGAACCCCCTAAGGCGGTTGAGCACACCCAGCTTCTGGGAGGCTGCCTTAGCAAGACTGGTAATATGGTCCTTCCAAATGAGAGCAGAAGAAAAAGAGACACCAAGAATATTGAGAGAAGATGAAGGGTTGATTTTTGTATTGTTGAAGAATAAGGGAATAGTCCGCTGGGAGATCCTGACGGGTAGATAGATGGAGAAATTGGGTTTTGGAAGCATTAAAGTTAACAAGGTTTTCTCTGCCCCAATTGGAAATAGTATTTAGATCAGAATTTAAGAGTTCTATGGCTTCATTACGTTTGTCGTTGAGGGATTGCTGGCTGGGGCGTTCTGAAAAACTAATGGAGTAGTGTAAGGTTGAGTCGTCTGCGTATGAATGGATGGGAATTAAGGTACAGTTAAGGAGATCATTTATAAAAATTAGAAAGAGAATAGGAGATAGGACAGAGCCCTGAGGAACACCGGAGTTTATAGGGTGAGGAAGTGAACAATGGCCGTCCACAACCGCAGCTATGGAACGGCCGGAAAGGAAATTAGAGACAAAGGCACAGATGGAGGGATAGAAACCGAAGGAGGGTAGTTTAGAAATTAAAGATTTATGCCAGACTCTATCGAAGGCTTTCGATATGTCTAGTGCAATAGAAAAAGTCTCACCGAAGTCCCGAAAGGAGGATGACCATGAGTTAGTAAGATATGAAAGAAGATCACCAGTAGAGCGACCCTTAAGGAAGCCATACTGGCGATCTGAGAGCAGATTATGAGAAGAGAAATGCTTAAGAAATTTGGAAGCAAGAATAGTTTCAAAAACTTTAGAAAGACAAGAGATAAGAGCAATTGGACGATAGTTGGAGGGTTGAGAGCGGTCACCCTTCTTTGGGACAGGTTGAATGTGAGCAAACTTCCAGCATGAAGGGAAGACGTTAGAGGATAGACAGAGACGAAAGAGTTTGCCTAGGCAGGGAGTCAGCACGGAAGCACAGTTTTTGAGAACAACAGGGAGGAACACCGTCCGGACCGTACGCCTTATTAGTGTTAAGCCCAGAGAGGTAGAAAGTACATCTTTAGAAGAGATTAGGATATTAGGCATAAGTAAGAGAGAGGAGGGCGGAGAGGGAGGAATAGCACCGGAATCATCCAAGGTGGAGTTTCTAGCAAAAGTTTGAGCGAAGAGTTTAGCTTTGTCAGAGGAAGAAGTGATGGTTGTGCCATCAGAGTGGGAAAGGGGAGGGAAAGACGAGGAAGAGAAATTGTTGGAGAGGTTTTTGGCTAGATGCCAGAAAGCTTGGGAAGAGCTAGAGTTGGATAGTTCAGTGCATTTATTATTGATGAAAGAGTGTTTGGCAAGTCGAAGAACAGATTTGGCTTGATTCCGGGCAGAAACATATGAAGAATGAGAGTCTTGAGTTTTAAGGCGTCGGTACCGTTTGAATGCTTCCTCCTTATTGCGGACAGCAGTAGAACAGGCGTGAGTAAACCAAGATTTTTTAGCATTAGTCTGAGAGAAAGAGAATGGAATGTATGCTTCCATGCCCGATAGGATTACCTCGGTAATGCGTTCAGCACTCTCCGAGGGTCCTCGGCCATGGAAGCAGAAATCATTCCATGGGAAATCAAAGAAGTACTGCCGAAGAGCCTCCCAGTCGGCAGCGCCAAAGTGCCACAAGCGCCGCCGGCTAGGAGGATCGGGTGGCTGTACTGGAGAGATAGGACAGGTGACAGAGATAAGTTTATGGTCGGAGGAGCCCAAAGGAGAGAAAAGATCGACAGTATAAGAAGAAGGGTTAGAAGTTAGAAACAGGTCAAGAATGTTGGGCCGATCTCCGATGCGATCCGGGATACGGGTGGGTTGCTGAACTAACTGCTCTAGGTCATTTAGGATAGAAAAGACGTAGGCTTGTTCACCAGGTGGATCAGTAGTGTGAGAGGAGAGCCATTGGCGGTGGTGAACGTTGAAATCTCCTAAGATGGAGATTTCTGAGAAAGGAGAAATGGATAGTTATGTTGTCTTATGTTGTCTTTCTCAAGTGGGTAATATGTTGTTGTATTTTCAAAGTGGGTGTTATGTTGTCTTATGTTGTCTTTCCAAAAAACCGGCCCATCCCCTCTTAAGAGGGTGTTTTAGTTTGCTCCTTAGACCTCCATCGACCTTTTAAAACACCACAAATACATTTTGTCCTAGTCGTCTCTGGGTTCTCCTAAATTGCAGGCTCGCTATCTTTCACCAGGATACATACAACTAACAATCTAAATGGCACAAAAGGTCTTAAAATTGAAAACGAAATGGGGTGAAAAGTCTTAAAATCGCTGAACTAATGGGGCAAACATCTTAAAATTCCAAAACTAATGGGGCTAAACGGGAGAAGGGGGTCCAGAAAGACTGAAGATCTCCCCTTTAGCGCATACATTTTCTACATAATAATTATAAGGCAAACAAGACCTTCCTACCGAATATAATTATGGATAAACTTGAATAGAATGTATTTTTTGTTGTATATTTATTTATGTATCTGTTTGTTATTGTATATATTATATTTATTATGTATATATTTATTGGATATGGTTATGGATTTTATTAGGATGAATTTATACATTAATCTACTGTATTTATATTTTATCCATTGATTATATATTTACTTATTTAATTATTGGATATAATTAGGGATTTACTTGGATATAGTTTATTCATTTACTTTTATATATATATATATATATATATATATATATATATATATATATATATATATATATATTTATTTATTTACTTATTTATATATTTATTGGATATAATTTTGGATTCGAACCACCAGATTCGAACGGAGGCTGTGTTGAGCCTGGACCACCTACAGAGCGCCTTTATAGTGCTGGCCATGGGTACCTTGGTGTCTGGGCTGTCCTTCCTGGGAGAACGATACATCAATCCATAACAACAACAACAACAATAACAACAACAAACAACAATAACAACAACAACACCACCAACAACATCAACAACAACAACACCAACAACAACAACAATAATGCCACCACCAACAACAACAACACCAACAACAACAACACCAACAACAAAAGCAACAAACAACAACAACACCAAACAACAACACCAACAACACCACCACCACCAACAACAACACCAAACAACAACACCAACAGCAACAACACCACCACCACCACCAACAACACCAACAAAACACCAACAACAATACCACCAACAACAACAACACCAACAACAACACCACCACCAACAACAACAAAAATAACAACAACAACAACAACACCAACAACAACATCACCACCAACACCAACACCAACAACAACAAAAACAACAACAACACCAACAACAACACCACCACCAACAACAACACCACCACCAACAACACCACCACCACCAACAACACCACCACCACCAACAACAACAAAAACAACAACACCAACAACAACACCACCACCACCAACAACAACACCACCACCACCAACAACAAAAACAACAACAACACCAACAACAACACCACCACCACCAACAACAACAAAAACAACAACAACAACAACAACAATTTTTATTTTTTTATTTTTTTTATTCAAATACATGATGGACTATTCAGAAGTTTTAATTCAATCCCAGACGAAAATATATAAAGTCCATTTCCAGGGCAATGGATTATCCCGAAATAAAGGGGAAATTGGTATTGATTTTATTGATTTATTTATTTATATATTATTTGTTTTAAATTCCTCCTTAGGCCTCCATCAGGCTTACAACAAAATACCCCGAAGACCCTCCTTTAAGATACATTTATACATTTTTCATTAGAAATATGCCCCCAGTGAAAGGCCAGTTCCTCCTACATTGAAGGCTCTCTATCGTTCGCCAGGCAGAAATCGACACCTAAATGGTACGAAAGATCTTAGAATCGCCAAACTAATGGGGCGAATGTCTTAAGGGGAGGCAGATCGTTTTTCTGGACCCCTTCTCCCTAATGTTTAGCCCCACTAGTTTTGAGATTTTAAGACGTTGGTTCCATTAGTTTGGGAATTTTAAGACCTTTCGCCCCATTTCGTTGTCAATTTTAAGACTTTTTGTGGCATTTAGGTGTCGATTATTTCCTGGCGAGCGGAGCGAGCCTGCAATTTTAATAGGAACCGGCCTTTGGCCGGGACATTTTTCTACCGAAAAATTTACAAATTAATATCATGGATGTTTTTTTTTTAAATTTGATGGAGGTCTAGAGAGGAAACTAGAAAAATAATGAATACATGCAAAAATCGCCCAAAAAGTTAACCATCCCCCGGTTTTCTAGACCTCCATCAAATTAAAAAAAAAAACATCCATTAGATCCCCCTTCTTGATTAATTTGTAGATTTTTTGGCAGAAAAATGTCCCGGCCGCAGGCCGGTTCTTCCAACATTACAGGCTCACTATCGTTCGCCAGGGAAAAAATTGACACGTAAATAGCACGAAAGGTCTAAATATTGACGAAGAAATGTGGCGAAAGGTCTTAAAATCAACTAACGAATGGGGCAAACATCTTAACATCTGAAAACTAATGGGGCTAAACATGAGGGAGAAAGTAGTCTAGAAAACCGCCATGTCCCCTAGTGGGTTTCGAAATGTAAGGGATAGAAATCGAAGGAGGTTAGTTTAGAATTTAGATATTTGTGCCAGACACTATAGAAGGCTTTCGATATGTCTAGCGCAATAGCAAAAGTCTCAGAGTGATCAAATGAGTCAATTTAAACTATATTTAAGCGTCTGTAATATATTTCGTAGAATGTTTACTGTGTGTATAATTATTCAAAAATAGCTTTTAGAAACTCATATTTTATATAATAGTTTACCCACATTTATTGTCGTTTTTTGTTATTTGCTTATAAAAGAAAACTAATTTTAAAAGGGTAACTAGAATATAATACCGCGTAATCGCTTTCTTTTTCTTAACAGGCGGGGAGTGTTACTGTCACTAGTATAAATTTGTTTCTATGTGTATGAAGGAGACAAAAGGCAGGTTGCCTGTACGAGTGTCCCCCCAAAGCCAAAAGAGTGACAGAACAAAATTCAAGGGACGTTTGCGTCAAATGTATATATACAAATATATACATAATAGGCCTATATAGGATTGCTGTATGTTCAGACATGAAAACACACTTAAAGGGGGGATGGGCCGGTTTTCTGGACCATTTTCTTCCTCATGTTTAGCCCCATTAGTTTTCAGATGTTAAGATGCTTGCCTCATTAGTTAGTCGATTTTAAGACCTTTCGTCCCATTTCTTCGTCAATATTTAGACCTTTTGTGCTATTTAGGTGTCGATGTTTTCCCAGCAAACGATAGTGAGCCTGTAATGTTGGAAGAACCGGCCTTTGGCCGGGAAATTTTTCTACCGAAAAATGTACAAATTAAGTAAGAAGGGAGATCAAATGGATGTTTTTCTTTTTTAAATTTGATGGAGGTCTAGGGAGGAAACTAGAAAAATAATGAATACATGCAAAAATCGCCCAAAAAGTGAACCATCTCCCCTTAAACTCACATTCACATACATACACCCTCTTCAGCTACATCGTTCCCAAGAGAGAATAAAGAATGAAGGCCATATCACTAACACTCACGACACCACGTAAATGTACAATTATACTCTCTCTCTCTCTCCCCCCCCCCTCTCCTCTCTTTCTCTCTCTCTCTCTCTCTCTCTCTCTCTCTCTCTCTCTCTCTCTCTCTCTCTCTCTCTCACACACACTAAACTAAAATAATCTCAAGGTCAATTAACTTTCACAATATTCAAAAGTGCAGTTGCCCACATTCATTTGAAGGCCTGCACACTCCGTTATGTTGTGTATTGTAGGAAAATTAGTATGTTTAAGAGGAGGTGGGTCGTTTTTCTGGTCCCCCTTCTCCCTCATGTTTAGTCCCATGAGTTTTCAGATTTGATTACGTTCGGCCCATTAATTTGGCGATTTTAAGACCTTTCATCCCATTTCTTTGTCAATATTAGGACCTTTCGTGCCATTTAGGTGTTGATTTTCTCCTGGCGAGCGATAGCGAGCCTGTAATTGTATGGGGAACCGGCCTTCGGCCGGGATATTATTTCTACCGAAAAATGTACAAATGTATCCTGAATTGGGGTCTAGGGGATGTTTTTTTTAAGCTTGATGGAGGTCTGGGGAGGAAACTAAAAATAATAAAAAGATAAACAAATTAGTAAATAAACCGCCCATAATGTAGAAATGCATTTGTCTGTGAAGTCTAGTTATTTAAGGGGAGATTTCCACTTGAGGGACTTTTTTCTTGACCCCTTTCTCCCTCATGTCTAGCCCCATTGCTTTTGAGATTTTAAGACGTTTGCCCCATTAGTTTGGTGATTTTAAGAATTTCCGCCCCATTCTGTCAAATTTAAGACCTTTCGTGCCATTTAGGTGTCGATTTTATCCTGGCGAGCGATAGCGAGCCTGTAAATTAAGAGTAACCGGCCTTTGGCTGGGACATTTTTCTACCGAAAAATGTACAAATTTATCTTGAAAGGGGGTCAAGGGGGTGAAATTTTATGATTGCTGGAGGAGTAGGAAACAAATTAAAAACCTCCCCTTAATATGACTGATAGCATATTAATAGCGAATTATTCTTGTTAGTCAGTCTTACTATGTCTATTCCGAACATAAAGGAGCACGTACGAATTCATGTGGGCAACTGTACAAATAATAAATGCTCAAACGTAGACACCCACACTCACATTTAGAGTCACATGTACAGTCGCGCCGCTAATTAAGTGATGTCTCGGCACCAATTATGTTTTGATCAATAATTGGTATCAGCAATATCTAAGCTTCATTTCTTCATATTGAGTGAAATATACAAACATGTTCCTACACTTACCCACCCTATTCAACATCTGAGAGACATAAATACAGCACAGAGCAAGCCAAACGTAATGACAGCTGGGACATGACTTATTAGCGCCACTATACCGTCACGCTAATAAGTCATGGCCCAACTGTCATTACGTTTGGCTTGTTCTGTGCTGTATTAATGTCTGGCAGATGTTGAATAGGGTGGATAAGTGTAGAGACATGTTTGTATATTTCACTCAATATGCAGAAATGAAGCTTAGATATTGCTGATACCAATTCACCACTTGCGAGTTTCGTTCTATGAGGAAGTTGGAGCTGTAGACATCGATATTTAGCAGAATTAATAGCTAAAATACAGTCGTAGTACATATATAAATACATAAAACCCAATTCAACATCCCATTTATCCATCAGAAACCTACATACTTATTGCATTTCTGTTTAATATCGACGTTCACGGCTCCAACTTCCTTATAGCCTGAAACTCGCAAGTGGTGGATTACTGATCAAAACATACTTGGTGCCGAGACATCACTTATTAGAGCGACTGTACCCACTCCTTCACCTACATTGTTCCCAAAGGTGTTGGGGCTTGTACTGAAGGGTGGTTAGTGGGTCAGGATTTCTGGCCTACCTATACTGAATGGACTATAGTAGAAAGATGTAAGTTTTGCTGGTCATTATGAACTTAAGGGGGGTCACCGGCATTTTGTATTTTTCTCTCCTTTTCTCTCTTTCCCTGGCTTGTATCCATTCGGCCCCATTCAGCCAACTGTTTTAAGATGTTTATCCCCATCCAGGTGTCGATTTCTTCCTGGCGAGCGATAGCGAGCCAGCATTGTATGGAGAAATCCGGCTTTGCAGGAGAAATTTTTCTATCGAAAAATGTACAAATTTAGCTTGTTGTTAAAACAAAAATATATATAAGCTGTGTCGCTACCGCTCGCCAGGAAAATATTGACACCTAGATAGGGGTAGATAGGGGTAAACATCTTAAGACATCTTATAATATATGGCTGAATGGGGCCGAATGGGGCCGAATGGATACAAGCCAAAGAGAGAGGGAGAGAAAGAGAAAAACAGCGAGGTGGGCTTCCTTAACATATCATAGGTATAGATGGCCCTGTGACAGCTACTATAACCTGTATATATGTTCAGCTTTGGGTTTAGGAGGTTAACCCGTTCACTACCGGGGACGTCCTTTTCATCATATTCTGGCAACTTTTAGACGATTGTATTCAGCTTAAGAAGGACCTCTAGCAATAATAGGGCTTCAACATATGTCAACCAACCCTTTTACCTACCACAGATCCTTCCTAAGCTGCATAATATCGTCAACAATATTGTTAGATTAAAATATAGCACACGTCGTTGGTACTCAAAGGGTTAATCAATAAATCCGCAAAGAACCATCAGATTATCAATAGCGGAGACTGTGGGTTGTTGTTGTTGTTGCTGTCCCGAGCAAGGCCAAGGCCATAACTGAGTGCCCCCACAAAATCCACCCTGATTACCACTAATAAAGCCCAGGTGACCGAAGCCACTCCAAGGCGGGGAGCTGAGGAGGGTGCGGAAACGCCCGGGAAACCAAAGCCCCACCCAAGGTCCTGTGCCCCTCAGCAATTATGGAGGGAAAACTGAGCAGACTGTGGATTATAATATATGGTATTGGATATTAGTTCACATTAGGGTTGATAGCGAGACGGATATGAGAGGGAGGTTTTGTTTTGTTTTTATTTCAGGACCCCCTTCTCCCTCATGCTTAGCCCCATTAGTTTTGATATCTAAAGACGTTCGCCCCATTAGTTTGGCGATTGTAAGACCCTTCACCCAATTTGTTGCTAATATTAATACGTTTTGTGCCATTTAGGAGTCGATTTGTTCCTGGCAAGCGTAAGTGAGCATGTATAATAATCTAATTTATTATTTTCACTCCCAACACCAAATACCTCCCAATAAAATTAATCAAAGCATGTGATCTTCCCGGGATTCGAACCTGGGTTACCACATACAGATTTTAAACACTAACCATTACACCACCAAGACAGTTAAGGGGAGGTTTTTAGTGTGTTTCCTAGACTTCCATCAAGCTTGAAATTACACCCCCTTGACCCCTTTTCAAGATAAATTTGTACATTTTTCGGTAGAAAAATGTCCCGGCCGAAGGCCGGTTCCTCTTAAATTACAAGCTCGCTATCGCTCGCCAGGATAAAATCGACACCTGAATTGCACGAAAGGTCTTAATATGGGGTGAAAGTCTTTAAAATCGCTAAACTAATGGGGCAAACGTTTTATAATATCAAAAGCAATGGGGATAAACATGAGGGAGAAAGGGGTCAAGAAAAAAGTCCCTCAAGTGGAGATCTCCCCTTAAAGGTTAAGTCCATGATTACGATATTATATCACTTTATGGAATACTGGATATCAATCTAAACATGAACCCACACACCCAACTGCACACTGAATAGCTTATTTCTTAACCCCTTCAGACTCATATGACGCAGAGGTTGCCAGATTAGCAATAAGAAATAGAGTTCTCTCACTCTTATAATTACCTCTCCAAAATTAGTTTTCTGCCCACAGCTAACGCAAAGACAACTGCAGAGGTTGAAGTAACTAAACTAAAGGTTTCTAAATACCCCTGATGGTAACAAAGGCTTTAAAGTATCCCCAGTAGGCTCAACACAGCTAACGCAAAGACAACTGCAGAGGTTGAAGTAACTAAACTAAAGGTTTCTAAATACCCCTGATGGTAACAAAGGCTTTAAAGTATGCCCAGTAGGCTCAACACAGCTAACTCAAAGACAACTGCAGAGGTTGAAGTAACTAAACTAAAGGTTTCTAAATACCCCTGATGGTAACAAAGGCTTTAAAGTATCCCCAGTAGGCTCAACACAGCTAACTCAAAGACAACTGCAGAGGTTGAAGTAACTAAACTAAAGGTTTCTAAATACCCCTGATGGTAACAAAGGCTTTAAAGTATGCCCAGTAGGCTCAACACAGCTAACTCAAAGACAACTGCAGAGGTTGAAGTAACTAAACTAAAGGTTTCTAAATACCCCTGATGGTAACAAAGGCTTTAAAGTATCCCCAGTAGGCTCAACACAGCTAACTCAAAGACAACTGCAGAGGTTGAAGTAACTAAACTAAAGGTTTCTAAATACCCCTGATGGTAACAAAGGCTTTAAAGTATGCCCAGTAGGCTCAACACAGCTAACTCAAAGACAACTGCAGAGGTTGAAGTAACTAAACTAAAGGTTTCTAAATACCCCTGATGGTAACAAAGGCTTTAAAGTATCCCCCAATAGGCTCAAAATCGCGTCACATGTCGGAGAGGGTTAAGTGAAGGGAAGGAACATGTTATGGGGCACACATCTCTAAGGACCGACTTCGCTATAAAATGTTCCTGAACCTATTGGAATAATATATTATATTAATTTCACTCCCAACACCAAACACCTCCCAATTAAATTAATGAAAGCATGTGAGGAACATTTCTCTACCGATATTATTTTACCGAAAAATGTACAAATCTATCTCGAAGGGCGGTCTTGGGGGTGTTTCTTTAAGCTTGATAATAGTTGTAGGGAACAAACTAATTAAACAAAATAAAAAATAAAAAAAATAATTACATAATAATAATAATAACAATAATAATAATAATAATAATAATAATAATAGTAATAGCATAAATAAAGAATACGATATGCCGGAGAGGGAGTAGTTGGAAAAAAAAAAAAAAAATCCAAGAGATAAAAAACACATCCATTATAACCCTCTGACCCTCATAGAAACAATCTAGTCTGAGCATAACTTATGATAGTGTGCTTAAGGGGGGTCATCTGCTTTTTTTTGTTTTATCTCTCTCTCTCCTTTTCTCTCTTTCTCTGGCTTGTATCCATTCGGCCCCATTCAGCCAACTGTTTTAAGACGGTTATCCCCATCCAGGTGTCGATATCTTCCTGGCGAGCGATAGCGAGCCAGCAATGTATGGACAAATCCGGCTCCGAAGGAGACATTTTTCTATCGAAAAATGTACACATTTAGCTTGCTCTCAAAACAAAAACATATATATGCTGGCTCGCTACTGCTCACCAGGAAAATAATGACACCGGATGGGGGTAAACGTCTTAAAACAGTAGGCTGAATGGGGCCGAATGGATACAAGCCAAAGAGAGAGGGAGAGAAAGAGAAAACAAAAAAGCGAGGTGGATTCCCTTAACCTAAATCAAAGGGTCATCGTACTAAAAGGGTTATAATACAATGGCTATGTTACTTATTCATCATTCACCCTCGATGAACCGTGAAAATCCAATCTCCAGAAGAGAATTGACCACTTGCGAGCTTGAGGCTATGAGGAAGTTGGAGCCGTAAACATCGCTATTTAATAGATAAGCAATAATAATGTAGATTTATCATGAATAGAAAGTATGTCGAATTAGTTGTACACTCGGGGGTATTAAGTGTTGTCATAGATTCCAGTGGGTTTCGCTCAACAAGTGTTATTGGTATCTTTATAGTTACTGGGAAAAGTGCTTATCCCTCAGAGTATTAGTCAGTGTCCGAAACTTTGTGAAATATCTGACAACACTTATCAACCGCGACTGAACACTCGGATGCCATAGTCTCTACCCAACTCGTAAGAACTCGTGGGGTCTCTATGTTTTTCTCTATGCAATTATAACCATCTGGACTGAGTTTTTGGATAGAACTTGCTTTTCAACAAATAATATATATAGTTTTATAGTTGATGTATAGAAAATGATATTCATAAATTCGTTTTCAGAGACATACTTCCGTACTTAGAAATAGGAGAAATTCACGAATATTTGTGAGTGGTTTAAGGGGAGGTTTTTAGTTGATTCCCTAGACTTCCATCAAACTTAAAATTACTCCCCCTAGACCCCCTTTCAAGAAAAATTTGTACATTTTTCGGTAGAAAAATGTCCCGGCCGAAGGCCGATTCCCCTTAAATTACAGGCTCGCTATCGCTCGCCAGGAAAAAATCGACACCTAAATGGCACGAATGGTCTTAAAATTGACAGAAATGGGGCGAGGGTTCTTAAAATCGCCAAACTAATGGGGCGAACGTCTTAAAATTTCAAAAGCAATGGGGCTAAACATGAGGGAGAAAGAGGTCCAGAAAAAAAATCCTCCAGGTGGAAATCCCCCCTTATCACACGAGAGCTTTTATAGTCAACAGTCGATGATCAACATTTTTCTGGCAACATTTCTAGAGTATTTTGTCTTGGTTTCGGAAACTAGAATGATTGTCGATGAATTTAGGTAACCAAAATAATAAAACAAATTACTTCATAAGCTGCCAGATCAATGTTAAGGATAAAATTGTTGAGGGAAAAAGCGCTCGTGTGATACCGGCTTTCGAGACCCCCATTCTCCTGGGTGACCTAGATGTGTGTGTGTGAATTTTGTGTTTGGTCTGTGTTTGTTCGTTGGTTTGTATTGTGTTTTGTGTTTTCCCTGTGCTTGCTCTGTCTTGAGTCGGCCACCCCCGAGAAAAAGAAAAAAAAGTAAAATAGAAAAAAAAAAAAAAAAATGGGGCTTGGGCCTGAGCATAAAGACAGCTAGATAGGGTTAGAGACTATGGTATCCGAGTGTACTACAAGCGAATTTCAGGTGGTAATTCCGCTAAATATAAAAAAAGGTCTACAGTTCCAAATTCCTCATAGCCCTAAACTACCATGTGTTGAATAGCCCACTTAATCCCCTCACTCCAGAACAGTGTATGCAGCCACAACAGCCCACCCACCAACAATTTGCAGCCATTATGCAAAGTGTGTGTTATCAAATTGCTTGGTTTTAACACGGTGTCGGGCTGAGGTGCAAAACTGAGGTAATGTATGCAAAGTGAGGTGACTGTAATATAATATACCTTGTTAAGGGGAGATTTCCACCTGGAGGATTTTTTTCTGAACCTCTTTCTCCCTCATGTTTAGCCCCATTGCTTGTGAGATTTAAAGACGCTTGCCCGATTACTTTGGCGATTTTAAGAACCCTCGCCCCATTTCTGTCAATGTTAAGACCATTCGTGCCATTTAGGTGTCGATTTTTTCCTGGCGAGCGATAGCGAGCCTGTAATTTAAGGGGAACCAGCCTTCGGCCGGGACATTTTTCTACCGAAAAATGTACAAATTTATCTTGAAAGAGAGTCAAGGGGAAGTAATTTTAAGTTTGATGGAAGTCTAGGGAATCAACTAAAAACCTCCCCTTAAGGGAGCTCAGACGGTATTATGCAGCATAATTTACTGGTGCGGCTCAATGGTTTAAGGAAAGGGTTTAGTTTGCTCTCTAAACCTCCATCAAACTTAAAAAAGAAAACACCCACAATACCCCCCTTCGACATAAATTTGTACATTTTTCGGTAGAAAAATGTGCCGGCCGAAGGCCGATTCCTCTTCAAATACATGCTCGCTATCGCTCGCCAGGATTTTTTTTTACCCCTAAATGGTGCGAAAGGTCTTAATATTGGCAAATAAATGGGGCAAGAGGTCTGAATATCGCCAAATTAATGGGGCGAATGTCTTGAAATCTCATAACTAATAAAGCTAAACATGAGGGAGGAGGAGGACTCGACAAACCAACTGCCTCCCCTTTAAATGGGTTAACATGTAAATACAAACATTTAAAACACGACAATACCTATAAGACTGTTTCTGAGAGATAAGGCGAGAACTACAAGACACTGTGTAGTTGTTTAAGGGGAGGTTTTTAGTGTATTTCCTAGACCTCCATCAAGCTTGAAATTACACCCCCATGACCCCCTTTCAAGATAAATTTGTACATTTTTCGGTAGAAAAATGTCCCGGCCGAAGGCCGGTTCCTCTTAAATTACAGGCTCGCTATCGCTCGCCAGGAAAAAAATCGACACCTAAATGGGACGAAAGGTCTTAAAAGCGGCATAAATGGGGTGAAAGTTCTTAAAATCGCCAAAGTAATGGGGCGAACGTCTTACAATCTCAACAGCAATGGGGCTAAACATGAGGGAGAAAGGGGTCAAGAAAAAAAATCCTCAAGTGGAAATCTCCCCTTAAACTAAAGGAAAACAGAAAGTCATCTTAACAATGTTTTGTCTCATTTGGCAATATCTCTGCCATCTAAGGAACGAATGGAGATACAATATATACGATTTGCATATTAAAACAAATGATTTTGACAGCAGGCTAAATTTGTACATTTTTCGATAAAAAAATGTCTCCGGCGTAGTCGGATTTCTGCATACAATGCTGGCTCGCTATCGCTCGCCAGGAAGAAATCGACACCTGGATGGGGATAAACGTCTTAAAAGAGTTGGCTGACTGGGGCCGAATGGATACAAGCCAGGGAAAGAGAGAAAAGAAGAGAAAGAAAAGGAGGTCGCCCCCATAACTGCGAGATAGCTCCTGAATACAAATCGTTTGAAATTAGCTAGACTAAAATGTAAAAACTCGCCCTGTGCTTCTAAGGGTAGGGCATAAAGGCATAAAACTCGCCCTGTGCTTCTAAGGGTAGGGCATAAGGGCATAAGGGCATAAAACACACTGGGAGGGGCAGATTATAGGGCGTGGATGTTAAGGGGAGGTTTCTAGTTTGTTTCCTACTCCTCCAGCAATCTTAAAATGTCACCCCCTTTGACCCCCTTTCAAGATAAATTTGTAAATTTTTCGGTAGAAAAATGTCCCGGCCAAAGGCCGGTTACTCTTAAATTACAGGCTCGCTATCGCTCGCCAGGATAAAATCGACACCTAAATTGCACGAAAGGTCTTAAAATTGACAGAATGGGGCGGAAATTCTTAAAATCACCAAACTAATGGGGCAAACTTCTTACAATCTCAAAAGCAATGGGGGGCTAACCATGAGGGAGAAAGAAAGGGGGTCAAGAAAAAAAAAAAAAAAAAAAAAAAAATACCTCAAGTGGAGAAGACCTCCCCTTAAAGATGGTGTGGAATCCAACGTACGAGGGCCAATTAGTAGAGGTTTAAGGGAGGGGGGGGGGGGGTGGTTAAGTGGTAGTTTTTCGTTTTCTTTCTTTCTTTCTTTCTTTCTTTGTAGTTTCCATC
>JBAKBP010039061.1:0-15394 GCA_037953745.1 Lithodes maja
GGTTGTATCTCTGTGTGTGTTTATATATTTGTGTGTGTGGGTGGGGGGGGGGGTTGTATCTCTGTGTGTGTTTATACATTTGTGTGTGTGGGGGGGGGTATCTCTGTGTGTGTTTATATATTTGTGTGTGTGTGTGGGGGGGGGGGTTGTATCTCTGTGTGTTTATATATTTGTGTGTGTGGGGGGGGGGTTGTATCTCTGTGTGTGTTTATATATATGTGTGTGTGGGGGGGGGTTGTATATCTGTGTGTGTTTATATATATGTGTGTGTGTGGGGGGGGGGTTGTATATCTGTGTGTGTTTATATATATGTGTGTGTGTGGGGGGGGGTTTGTATCTCTGTGTGTGTTTATATATTTGTGTGTGTGGGTGGGGGGTTGTATCTCTGTGTGTGTTTATATATATGTGTGTGTGTGGGGGGGGGGGTTGTATATCTGTGTGTGTTTATATATTTGTGTGTGTGGGGGGGGGGTTGTATCTCTGTGTGTGTTTATATATTTGTGTGTGTGGGTGGGGGGTTGTATCTCTGTGTGTGTTTATATATATGTGTGTGTGTGGGGGGGGGTTGTATATCTGTGTGTGTTTATATATTTGTGTGTGTGGGGGGGGGGTTGTATCTCTGTGTGTGTTTATATATGTGTGTGTGTGGGGGGGGTTGTATCTCTGTGTGTGTGTGGAGGGGGGTTGTGTGTTTCTGTGTGTATGTGGAGGGGGGTTGTGTGTTTCTGTGTGTGTGTGGAGGGGGGTTGTGTGTTTCTGTGTGTGTGTGGAGAGGGGTTGTGTGTTTCTGTGTGTGTGTGGATGGGGGTTGTGTGTTTCTGTGTGTGTGTGGAGGGGGGTTGTGTGTTTCTGTGTGTGTGTGGAGGGGGGTTGTGTGTTTCTGTGTGTGTGTGGAGGGGGGTTGTGTGTTTCTGTGTGTGTGTGGAGGGAGGTTGTGTGTTTCTGTGTGTGTGTGTGTGGATGGGGGTTGTGTGTTTCTGTGCGTGTGTGGATGGGGGTTGTGTGTGTCTGTGTGTGTGTGGAGGGGGTTGTGTGTTTCTGTGTGTGTGTGTGGATGGGGGTTGTGTGTTTCTGTGTGTGTGTGGAGGGGGGTTGTGTGTTTCTGTGTGTGCGTGGAGGGGGTTGTGTGTTTCTGTGTGTGTGTGTGTGTGTGGAGGGGGGTTGTGTGTTTTTGTGTGTGTGTGTGTGGAGGGGGGGTTGTGTGTTTCTGTGTGTGTATGTGGAGGGGGGTTGTGTGTTTCTGTGTGTGTGGAGGGGGGTTGTGTGTTTCTGTGTGTGTGAGGAGGTGGGTTGTGTGTTTCTGTGTGTGTGTGTGGAGGGGGGTTGTGTGTTTCTGTGTGTGTGGAGGGGGGTTGTGTGTTTCTGTGTGTGTGTGTGGAGGTGGGTTGTGTGTTTCTGTGTGTGTGTGGAGGGGGGTTGTGTGTTGCTGTTGTGTGTGTGGAGGTGGGTTGTGTGTTTCTGTGTGTGTGTGGAGGTGGGTCACTGGGTTGTGTGTTTCTGTGTGTGTGAGGAGGTGGGTTGTGTGTTTCTGTGTGTATGTGTGTGGAGATGGGTTGTGTGTTTCTGTGTGTGTGTGGAGGGGGGTTGTGTGTTTCTGTGTGTGTGAGGAGGTGGGTTGTGTGTTTCTGTGTGTATGTGTGTGGAGATGGGTTGTGTGTTTCTGTGTGTGTGTGGAGGGGGGTTGTGTGTTTCTGTGTGTGTGAGGAGGTGGGTTGTGTGTTTCTGTGTGTGTGTGTGGAGGTGGGTTGTGTGTTTCTGTGTGTGTGTGGAGGGGGGTTGTGTGTTGCTGTTGTGTGTGTGGAGGTGGGTTGTGTGTTTCTGTGTGTGTGTGGAGGGGGATTGTGTGTTTCTGTGTGTGGAGGTGGGTTGTGTGTTTCTGTGTGTGTGTGGAGGGGGGTTGTGTGTTGCTGTTGTGTGTGTGTGTTTGTGTTGCTGTTGTGTATATTGCTGTTTTGTGTGTGTGTTGCTGTTGTGTGTGCGTATGTGTGTGTTTGTATGTGTGTGTTGCTGTTGTGTGTGCGTGGGTTGCTGTTGTGTGTGTGTGTGTGGGCGTGTGTGCGTGCGTTCGTGTGTGTGTGTGGGGTTGTTGTTGTGTGTGTGTGTGTATGTGTGTGTGTTGCTTTTGTGTGTGTGTGTTGCTGGTGTGAGTGCATGTGTGTGTGTGTGTTTGTGTGTGTGTGTGTGTGTGTTACTCAGTTACTCAGTTACTTGTTCGTCAAGGGGAATCCACGCAATGCGAGCTAAGCTCATTATTATCGCGCCTCCTTAACTGGGAATGTATTACGTGAAATGCATGTTAAGTGTTTTATGTACTGTTGGAATGGCTGTGGATGTGTGTGTAGTCTGTATTTAGCCAATTGGCGACATCGGAAACGAAGGCTTAGGGTGGATCTGTATGGTACCATTCTCACTATAGACGGTACCGTCTCGCCCGAAGGCTTAGGTAGCCATCAGCTTAGGTGAACCATATGATACCCATCTCGCCTTGTACCATTTTTGCCAACCCCAGATGGGACGTCACAACGTCGTCCACTTATTCCAGGTACCTATTTACAGCTAGGTGAACTGAGGCTAACACATGAAAGGAGACAAGCCCAATTTGTCTCCGCCCGGCCGGGGATTGAACCCCCGACCCCTCGTGTGTGAGACGAGAGCTCTACCTACTAGGCTACGGGCTGTGTGTGTGTGTGTGTGTGTGTGTGTGAATCTCTCTCTCTCTAACACTCTCGCTCTCACACACACACACACTCTCTCTCTCTCATACACACATAACCATATATACACACATACATCTAATACACACACATGTACACACTCCATAATCACTCACTCTCACACTTTCTCTCCAAATAGGGTTCGTCCAGCCACTGTCATTACATGGGGTATCGATCTAGAGGGGGGGGGGGGGAGGGGGTAGACTGCAGTACACCCCCCTCCCCAATATCACTACCCTGCTACACTCCCCCCCCCCCCCTCCCTTACCTGTAATTACCGTACGGCCAGGGCAGAGAGAGAGAGAGAGAGAGAGAGAGAGAGAGAGAGAGAGAGAGAGAGAGAGAGAGAGAGAGAGAGAGAGAGAGAGAACTAGTGTATAAAGTAGATAATACTGATCAACACATCTAAACATCTTAACCCAGCACCAATGCACACCCCCAGAGACCTTTTGGGGTACATACGAGCAACAACCACTACACTACGCCCCACTTAAGGGGGGTGACCTGCTTTTTTTATTTCTCTCCTCTTCTCTCTTTCTCTGGCTTGTATCTACTCGGCCCTATTCAGCCAACTATTTTAAGACGTTTATCCCCATCTAGGTGTCGATTTCTTCCTGGCGAGCGATGGCGAGCCAGCATTATATGAAGAAATCCGGCTTCGCCGGAGAAATTTTTCTATCGAAAAATGTACAAATTTAGCCTGCTGTCAAAAATATTTTAAAAATATATTAAAAAATTGACACCTGGATGGGGATAAACGTCTTAAAACAGTGGGCTGAATGGGGCCAAATGGATAGAAGCCAGAGAAAGGGAGAATAGGAGAGAAAACAAAGTAGGTCACCCCCCTTAATAAATACCATACCTTGTTCATAATAGGTAAGCCAGACGTCGTGACTCTAATGTATATTCATATTTTTTCACCAACCAACTTTATTTCTAAACTCAATTAACCCTTACTGTTACCAGGGACGTCTTTTTTGTATTCAACTTGAGCTACATTTAGACGATTTTATGAAGCTTAGGAAGGTTATATGATAGGTAAAAGGATTAATTGAGATAGTCTGTAGCCTTTTTCATGGGTAGAGGTCCTTCCTAAACTAAATATAATCGTCTAATAGTTGTCAGAGTATAATGAAAAGAACGTCGCTGGTATAGAAAGGGTTAATGAAATCAACAAATACATGTGGCACTCCAAGGACTCGAACCTAGGACACTCACACCGAAATTCCGCGCACTTATGCATTACGCTATTGTGACGCATGTCGAGTATGAGCATGCTGTACAGAACGCCCAGTCATGCCCCACTCTCGCTAGGATCGTCAGGGCAGGAACTTTGGCTGTAGTCTGTGTAAAGTTTCCTAACTTAGTTTATGTGAGCCGTTGTACTATAAGTATTATAAATATGTATTTTGTTTTCATCTGAGTCAACGAGTTCTATTTTATATCATTAGTTATAAGTGTTGTGTGTGGGACTTATATGTAATGATGAGAGGAGAGAGAGAGAAATTGCGTGGCGAGGACCAGTGAGTGCGCCACGCGGGCAGGTAGGCCTAATTCCCTCCTCCCTCCTCCCTCTTCAGCGCGTGGGAAATCCTTTGTCGATCCCAGATTGAGAGAGAATATTACGTAATGATTGCTAGTGGGCGGTCCTTAGTAGTTGGCGATATGCTCACTAGAGGGCCGAGTATAAAAAGGGAAGTCTCGCCACATATCCCTTAGAACTCATTTAGGCAGAGCGACTTCTCATATCCCTTGCTACTATACTGTACATATTCTTCCGACTGATGTGAACTTTCTCTACTCTCTGAACCACCTATCTTCTCCTCTTCCCGACCCTTTATAACCTCAATGACCCCTTTGGTGCAGATTTAGTCAGCCAAAGTATTATCGCTTGAGTTCTCACGAGATATATGCCTATTAGATAGCCTATTTTGGAAGGGATAACTAGAATAGGATTGATTAATGTTTGTTGCACTCGTATATGCATTTCCCTGTGTATGATTATTCATGTTCCTGTTTTCTGCTGATCTAGGTGATGCTAGACTGGGATGGGGCTACTAGAGTTGTGATTCCCGATGAGTATTAGGTTTTGTTGAACCTGTACAATCGCAACGGAGACTTGGGAAGCCTAGGTGGTCTTTCTGACTGTGTACCTTGTGAGTTTAGCACTGTGTTGCGAGTGAGGGCTTTTGCCTCTGCCACCCAACACTGTGCTAACTCGTTTGCTTGACTTTGAGAGGATCGCCAGGAGAGAACCAGATACTAGTGATCTGGATCTCTCAAGAGAGCATCCCGTCAATTAACGTAATTTGGCCGCACAGCCTTAAGGACCTCGCTAGGCTACGAGCCGCTTGCTCAGCCATTGTTTCCTAGCCTACTACATCCCAGCTAGACTTTGCTCGGTCAGCAGATACAGCATAGTATTGAAGCTTTCCTTAGGTATGTTAATGTTTATGCACTATTGATTTCATGTGTGGCACGCATAAGCTACTTTAGAGATTAGTGGCCCCCGAGCACAATCCTAGTAGGCTATGGCCAGTGCATTGTCGGAGTACTTCTTTTATATGTTTGCCATTTACTACTGTCTATTCTTATAATTCTTCTTATGTCAATTTAAAGCCTTTAATATTACTTAATTGCCAGTGTGTTGCTTATTGAATTGCTGTTCAAAATCCGATACTTACTTCTTACGAGTATCCGAGAAGCATCTAACTTTATCAGAAGATTCCTTGCTCGATGCTCGAGGACTATTGTTTAACGTAACGTAATAGTGCCGATCCGAAGTAGAGGGTGGAGGACTTCTTAAGTTCTTAGTCAAGGGTGGATTACTTCGGCTTCGGCCAACACTATTCTTTGGTGTTGTTGTATTTACTTCTTTGTTTGATTGTTGACCAGACTAGATAACTCCCGTCTTTTTATTAGTCTGTTGTGAAACGCTAGTACCGAGTTCTTGTATACCCCGTTATAGCAGATAGAACTCTGGAGGGTATTGGTGTTTTTTGTTCGGCTGGCAGTACTCTGGGGTTGGGATCGTGTGTTTCCGTTGTGGCAGCGAGCCATACTCGAGTCCTGTTTGAGAGCCCTAGTGTACCCGAGTGCCCGGTCGTAACAAATGGCGACCTTGCTTAGGATTTTGTGAACAGTATAAATTTTTGCAGAGTTGTACAACATTTGTTTGTTTGTACTTTAGCGTGCATATTGAAGAATATTTTTTTTGTAGGGCAATTAGTAGAGCATTTAAGAGACTCCAGTTAATTTAGTAATTAGTGCTTGCATAAGGAAGTTTAACACTTTTGTCTCGAGAATTTTTTTGTGGACTTCAGTATGTCGTGCCCTAGCACTGACGAGGAGCGAGAGATACCATTTGAAGAGGTGCCGTTAGTAATCAGTGAGGAGGATGCTAGAGTCTTTGTGAGTAAGCGGTACCACGTGACGGAGGAGAGGCTGACTGGGGTGGATATTTATGGCTTGCACCTGATAGCCAAGGTTTTGGGCCTATCCAATGTAATAGGGATGTCCAAGAGGGAGCTGATTTCCTGGGTGTTGCGTGGGCGACATGGGGTTTCGGAGGAGAGGGCGTTTGGGGGGGTTCCTCCCCAGATCCCCTCTCACTCGACTCCCACAGTGCCGTCCACTCAGTTGCCGGAGATTAGCACTCTCCCACAGAGGGATGAGAATTGGCAGATTGGAGTGCCCTCGGGCGGTGCACATGGTGGTTCCCCAGTTTTTGCCCCCCCTCCTTCAGTAGTGGCAGCTCCCTCTTCCTGCCTGTCTCCAGATATGATATTTAGACTTGAGCTTGCTAAAATTGAGGCTGAGACCAGGAGGCAGGAGAATGAGTCTAGGAAGCAGGAGAAGGAGATTGAGGCTGAGTCTATAAAACACTATTCTTCCCACTACATATCATACATGTAACACCATACACCTTACCCAATAAATATGGCAGTACAATTGTTAAGAGCAAACCTGGTGGTCCCTCGGATATCCACCCCCGGCAGGGTTGGGTCATTGACACAGGGCCCTCCCGGTCGTCATCATGCGACTGTGTCAAGAGCATTGCAACGTCCTAAAGCTGCTCGTCGGTGCAGCTTTTTCTTCAGCAATATAAGGGGACTTCACTCTAACATCAATTCTGTACACCAATTTCTTCAAGCAGAATCCCCTACTCTCCTTTTTTTGACAGAGACTCAAGTAACATCCACATCTGACACGTCTAGATTTAATTTTCCAGGTTATCAACTGCTCCAAAATTTCAGACCTAAAGGAGGTGTATGTTGCTTCGCAAAATCTGAAATTGCCCTGGAGGAGGTTACTAGTTTCAATTGTCCCTATTTTGATTATTCTATATACAAATTAATTTCTGCTGGTAAATTTAATAATATATATATATATATATATATATATATATATATATATATATATATATATATATATATATATATATATATATATATATATAATTTGTACATTATGAGAGATACTTATGCCTAATACGATAGTAACCACTATTAAAATTCCAGTTAAAACTAGAATTTGTATGATCAAGGAAAAGAAGTACCTGTAGCCTAGTATGGAGTGGGAGGAGTAAATATTGTAATTAAGGGACCAAGGCGGTCCTCTAATTACAGATTATACTCCTCCCACTCTCTAATACTCTAATTTGTGTTACTGCTTCACCTATTGTATATTATTATTATTATTATTATTATTATTATTATTATTATTATATATATACTGTATATATATATATATATATATATATATATAATATAATATAATATAAATAAGGGTGATATAGATGAGGTATTAAAGCTAAAGAACGGCGACATAACCCGCTCAAATGGTTTCAAGTTAGATAAGTTTAGATTTAGTGTGTGTGCATATCGCTAGAAAGACGAAGATGAGATAATATGATAGGTGTTTAAGTGGATGAAAGGTATCAATAAGGGAGAGATATTAAAGCTTAATAACGGCGAGATAACCCGTTCAAATGGCTTCAAATTGGGTAAGTGTCGCTTTATAAAATATCTAGGTAAGCACTGGTTTGGGAACAGAGGTGTAGAAGTGTGGAATAGATTGCCTAGTGCAGTGATTAGCTCAGAAACGGTAGACAATTCCAAGTGCAAACTAGATAGACACATGAAAGATATGGGTTGGGTGTGAACGGGATATGCCTCTTGTGGGCCGGTCGGCCTTATGCAGATTACCAGTTTCGTGTGTTTTAATATACAATCAATCAACATAAACTTCATAACAATTATATATAGTTATAATACAATACCTCCAATTACAATATACAGTACACCTACCACACCTTAATAATGTTCATAGTTTCACCTAAATAATGTTCTTAGTTGTTTAGTATAGCATAGCTAACAATAGATAGCCATAATTGTGATATTATACTTTATCGGGTACGGTACGTAATATACAATTACAATAACATAAATACACAGAGTATTGGTATTTTCTATAAGAAACACAAAATGCTTAGAATTATAAGAAAAATTCACCATGTCGCTAGCCTACGATTGATACTATCTTAATCTCAAAATTGCGTAATGTATGTTGTTTGCACAACACACTAAACACAATATATTGCTTACCATTATGAAGACAGAGTGACGGTACAGCTTCTTTCTTCAGGAGTCTCTTGTTCTTTGGACTTCCAATACCAAGTAAACGACTTTTCATATCATCAACTAAGTCATCTTTGGTAAAGTGGACAGAACAAACAATAGCATGCTCTGGATTCACGACATCAGCTCGGCGACACAAGTTTATCCATATTTTCCTGTACTGTTCATCTCTTGGAAATCGATAATATCTAATGTTTGTACCTGCTGTCTTAGGTGTGCTGTGTAAGTGGATCCTTGGTGTGACAGAGATCTGCCTTGTGTGGGCCGATCGGCTTTTTGTAGACTCCCATTTTCTTATGTTCTTATATCCCATCCCCCCCCCCCCCCCCCCCCATCCCCACCTGGGGTCATCAATGGAGATTCACAGCTACTGTATATGTCAAACTAATAATTATTCACACCTTCGTGACAAACTTATAATTGTTCACACCTTTATGAAAATCTTATAATTATATCTTAATGAAACTTGAGGGTGGGTTTACTGTAGCCATTTGTCATTGGCCATCTGTAAATTGTAGATATTTACCAGTGAAACACAGTACAACAAAAATAATATATAATATTAATAATAATAATAATAATCATAATAATAATCATAATAATAATAATAATCATAATCATAATAATAATAATAATAATCATAATCATAATAATAATCATAATAATAATAATGTAATAATAATAACAATAATGATGATAATAAGAATAATAAGATAATAAGGGGGGGGGGGAGTAAAACCATATTTTGGACCTAAAATCATAACTATTGTATAAATTCAAAAAATATTTTTTGACTGACGTTCGCATTCACGCAACAAACATTCGTGTGAAATTTGACGTGCCGTTTTGCCCAAAATCAAAACGGCATACCCAACTCTGCGATGGGTTACCATCATCACTACTAATACCATCATCACTACTACTTCCTTCATCACTACAACCACCACAATCATCACGACTACTGTCATCATCACCATTACTATGATCATCATCACTACTACAATTACAATCATCACTACTACTCTCACCATCATCACTACTACTGTCACCATTGTCACAACCATCTTAATCACTACTAGCATTGATACTACAACTATCAACCAGCATTACTACTATCATCACCACCATCTTACAATCGTCATTACTACTGTTAACATCATCACTACTACTATAACCATCATCATTACTACTGTCACAAGTATTACCATCATGTATCCTAATGTCGCCATCATCACTACTACTGCCATCATCACCATTACTATGATCTTCATCATCACTACTATTGTCATCATCACTACAACTTTCACCATCATAACTACTACTCACCATCATCACTAATACTCACACCATAATCACTACCATCATCACTACTGTCATTATTATAACTACAACTATCATCATTACTGGTCACCATCATCACTACTATTATGACCATCATCACTACTACTAGTACTGTCACCATCATATCTGCTACTGTCACCATCATATCTACTACTGTCATCATCATCACTACTGTCATCATCATCAATACAACTACAACCATCATCACTACTATTATCACCATAATCACTAGTATCACCATCAATCCCACTATTACTACCATCACTTCTAATGCCAACTAAACTAACTTAACCTAGCAAATGCGGAGCGAGATGATTTCGCCCCCATCATTGCTGGGGGAGGGGGGGCTTGGTAAAACCATATTTTGGACCTAAAATCGTAACTATTGCATAAATTCAAAAAATCTTTTTTGACTGACGTTCGCATTCACGCAACAAATGTTTGTGTGAAATTTGGTGAAAATCCGTCCAACGGTCTAGGAGGAGTTTCGAGACAGACGGACAACAACGACGACGACGACGACGACAGACATTTTTTTCGTGTGGTACCCACTATACGGGGGGGGGGCGATACCAAACTCTGCTTATGCAGAGTTGAAAAACACATATCAGTGTAATTTCTAAATCTATACCAGCTTGACTATACAGTAAACTTCCGTTAATCCGACGACCGATGATTCGAATCTCCCAATAGTCCGAATTTTTCAATTTGAGGCCAAATCCGAATTCTCCCGATGGTCCGAATTTCAAGAAGTCCCAAAGTCCCCTTTTTGAGGCATTAGGCCACTCAAATGACACATAATGGAGCACACACATATCATATGTTCATGAATTCACTTTAAAAGTTTACCATTGTCATTGTAGCCTATTACCTACTTCAAAACATTCAGATTAATGGTCAAAGGAATCTGCTGATATAAACGTCTTCTTCTTCTTCCGTCTACTAGCAAGTTTGTCTTGCTCTTTAAGATCAGATGTGGTTCGGGAAGTAATGCCTTAACAACGGCACCTCCCTGAGAAGTTCTTGTAATTTTACATCCAAAGGTGCATTTTCAAGCTCAAGACTGAATGAATCAGTCTTGAGCTTGAAAATGCACCTTTGGATGTAAAATTACAAGAACTTCTCAGGGAGGTGCCATTGTTAAGGCATTACTTCCCGAACCACATCTGATCTTAAAGAGCAAGACAAACTTGCTAGTAGACGGAAGAAGAAGAAGACGTTTATATCAGCAGATTCCTTTGACCATTAATCTGAATGTTTTGAAGTAGGTAATAGGCTACAATGACAATGGTAAACTTTTGAAGTGATTTCATGAACATATGATATGTGTGTGTGCACCATTGTGTCATTTGGGTGGCCTAATGTCTCGATGTTTTCGTCATACACAGGTTCATAGGGGTAAAGTCCGATAATCCGAAAAAACACTAATCCGAACGAGGGCCGGTCCCCTGCCCTTCGGATTAACGGAAGTTTACTGTATTTGGCTTGGGTGGTAAATGAAGTAGAGTAATCAAGATGAGAACATGGCAGTTTACCAGCAACTGGGAAAAACAAACATTAAAGATGGTTCACTTTTTTTTTTTTTTTTTTTTATATATTAATTTTCTAGTTTTCTCCCTAGCCCTTCATCAAACTTTAAAAAACAACCCCAGGATCCCCTTTCAAGATATATTTGTACATTTTTCGGAATTGGTAGAATAATTTGCCGGCCAAAGGCCGGTTTCTCCTTAACCCTCCAGCCCCGGGGGCTATAGCTTATGACTGTACTGCTGTACCGGGGGTTTTGAGGATTTTTTACCTATGTTAAGTACTCTGTAAATGAATGAATATTGCATGTAATGTTGTGAATAAAAAAAAATAATGTTCCACAAACCTTCCTCTGTCGAATGGCGTTGAGTAGAGGTCTCTAGCCCCTCTGGTTGCATAATGGTGAGCGCGGGAAGACGAGTGCTTTTTTATGCGGGAATTTCCTCACGCGTCCGAAAGCGTCGGCCCGCCCTGGCTACGACGCACCTAGCCGCTCGCCGCGCCAAAGTATTTATCTCCCTTAGACGATTTTAGTGTTTGATATTGAGAATGTGATGTTTATTTGATATTTTCTAGTTATTTTGAGGCCAATTATATAAAATATGTTTATTAGGGGTATCAATTTCACTGATATTGGTAATTTTCACTCGATACCGTACATTTTATTAGTAATTGAGGTATGTTATTGTTGTATTAGGCACTGATTATTCGTTATCACAGGTGTTTATTATACTTTGGCCATCAAATATTAGGTCTTGTGTCACTTTCACTTTGACAAATATGCTTTAGAGAGTGTCACTGTCACTGATAATGCTCATTTTCACTCGATACCGTACATTTTATTAGTAATTGAGGTAGGTTATTGTTGTATTAGGCACTGATTATTCGTTATCACAGGTGTTTATTATACTTTGGCCATCAAATCTTAGGTCTTGTGTCACTTTCACTTTGACAAATATGCTTTAGAGAGTGTCACTGTCACTGATAATGCTCATTTTCACTCGATACCGTACATTTTATTAGTAATTGAGGTAGGTTATTGTTGTATTAGGCACTGATTATTCATTATCACAGGTGTTTATTATACTTTGGCCATCAAATCTTAGGTCTTGTGTCACTTTCACTTTGACAAATATGCTTTAGAGAGTGTCACTGTCACTGATAATGCTCATTTTCACTCGATACCGTACATTTTATTAGTAATTGAGGTAGGTTATTGTTGTATTAGGCACTGATTATTCATTATCACAGGTGTTTATTATACTTTGGCCATCAAATCTTAGGTCTTGTGTCACTTTCACTTAGTTATATGATTTGTAAACGTTTTATATACAATTTATTGTGTCTTTTTTCACTGATTGATATATTTCTATAGGTTCTAATCATATGAATGTCACTTGGTATATACATATGTGTCACTTTCACATATTATTATGGTGGAATTGTATTTGTATCAATTTTCTCATAATACTTGACTTTTTTATTATAATACATTTGTTTTCTTCCACTTTTTGCCTATATATAATTATAGTGTACATATTGTCATTTTATTTGGCAACTTCAGTATGATTATTAGAACTCCTGCTTGGTGTGGTAAGCAGCGAAGCACCATACAGCACAGAGTGCCACCTTGCACTCCACACACTCCGTGGTTGTCTTTTTACCTGGGTGCGGCCTCACCCTGCTGTGGTAGCAGACATGGCACCGCTTCTGATTTGTTCTTCCTGCTGCATTCTGAGGAAAGAAACCAAGCTGGTGCCTAAGCAGGTATGGAGCAGACTGCAAGCGGTCGATAACGGCGGGCCCAGGATGTGCCACTGCCCTCTGTGCCGTAGCATACTTCTCCAGGAGCCCCGTCAACACCTGCTTTTGGAACCTCCGCAGGCTATTGAACTTGAGGGGTGGGTTCTCATTCCGAAGCCTGTATATATTATAGGCATTCAGAATTGACATGTCCACCATATGCAGAAAGAACTTTTTGTACCATCTGCACGAGGTACGCAGGCAGTCAATGAAGCCTATCTGCATGTCGGACTTGTCCACCAGCCTCATGTTGACGTTGTAGTCCAGGACAGTATCGGGCTTGGTCACCCTGGCCTGGGTGCGGCGATCCACCTTGCCAGTCTCCACCATTTCCCCCTTGTGGATGGTGGTCAGGAGGTTCACCTTCCGCTGGTCGTGCCAGTGGATAGCCAGAATGGGCCCCGACTTCTTCCTGAAGACATCACCTTTTTTGGTCTTTGCAGGGAAAGTTGGCATGCCCTTCCTTTTCCCTCGTACTGTGCCTACAGTCCCCGTCTTGCGCTCATGCAGGTACTGTGAGAGAGTGGGGGACGTGTAATAGTTGTCCGTGTAGAGGACGTGATTCTTATGGAAGTAGCGGTCCATCATGGCTTGCACCACTGCTCCGCCAAAGCCAATGAGGGGGTCCACAAGCACGTCCCCTTCCTTCCCGCTGTAGACCAGGAAGTCCAGGACATAGCCAGTTTGGCAGTCGCACAGCACAAAGAATTTTATGCCAAAGCGATGTCTTTTGGAGGGGATGTACTGCCGGAAGCTGAGTTTTCCCCGGAACAGCACAAGAGACTCGTCAATGACGACCTTGCGGAAGGGCTTGAAGTAGGAGGTGAAGCGGTCTCGCATCATCTCATACAACGTCCTAATCTTCCACAGCTTGTCTGGGCGGTGGACGTCGGTGTTGGTGACAAGATGGAGCGCTGCGAGGATATCAAGGTACCGGTCGCGAGCCATATATTTCCCGAAGGCAGGGGTTGAAATCAGATCATTGGTGATCCAATAGTCAGGCAACCTATGCTTCCTGACATGAGGCATTAGCATGGTGAGTGCCAGGAACACCATGAATTCTTTATGAGTCACTGGGGTCCACTTCCTCATATGGCCCTTGGTCACCTTGCCCAAAAAGTGTACCTGGAATTGGTGCTGCTTGTTTGTCTCTTTGACAACATAGCCTACCACCTCCTCATCAAAGAATGCCTCAAATAGTTCGTGTGGTGGAGCATTGGGGCCTGCAGGAAAATTGGGGGTAATGCCTGAACCCTCCAGTGCCTCATCAAAAGCTGGCACATCAGGGTTGTATACATCCCCATCAACTATGTCTTGCCACTGAAAAACGTAGAATGGGTCTTGTCTACGCTGACGAGGAGCTCCAACTGGTAGCCCAGTACGCCCACGGCCAACTCGGGAGGCGCGCGCCCTAGGGCGGCGGCGAGGGCGTCGGTCAGGGCGGCGGCCAGGGCGGCGGGCAGAAAGACGGGCAGCACGAAGCCGGGCCAAGCGGGTGGGTCGAGGGTCGTCGATGTCCATATAGTCATCGTCATCGTCAGAGTGGTCATCTTGCCCTGACGGTGGACCTATGTAATCATGGCCAGAGTCTTCAGAGCGGTGCCCTTCATCATCAGTGGCCCCCACATAATCTGGCGGGGAACCAGTGATGCGTGGGCGGCGTGCGGGTGGGCGAGGTGGGGAAGGAGTGACAGGTGAGGCTGTGTCCTCCCGAGGTCCCGGGCTCCTTGGCCTGCGACGAGTGACAGAAAGCAATGATTCACTTTCACTAGGCCCAGGTATTGGTGATGCGAGCTCAAATACTTCTGCAGGAAGACATGTTGAAGGCGGGAGAGGTGGGGAGGACCGTGGGGAAAGTTGCGGGGACGTATGGCTGGGGCCGGCCGGGGTGGACGCCGCCGCGGGAGCCTCGAACAAAACTCTCTTACTTTTCTTAGTTTTCTTCGTATATTTTCTACCTTTCCCCTTTTCGGCAAGAGTATGTCTCCTGTCGGGGGACCTAGGAGGCAAATAGGACGAAAGTGGGGGGTCCTCAACCCTTGGCAATGGTGGGGGTGGTGGGGAAGAATGCGGGGCATCCGGGTCATCTTGGGTGGCGTGGGTAGATAAGGGAGACAATGGCGGTCGAGAAGGGTCACCACGCTGACCCTCACTCACAGCCTCATCCTCACTCACAGCCTCATCCTCACCAAGTATTTTAGCTTGTTCCCTAGCTGCCGCGGCCGCCTTTTCAAGTATTTTTCGCTTGTAGAAATGTATCTTGAAAGGCGATTTACCTGGGGAAGGGCTTGGAGTCGTGTCACTTAGGCGAAATTTGGTGAGTGACCTTGAACTCTCCCACTCACTCACTCTCGCAAGTTCACTTTCTTT
>JBAKBP010039062.1:0-15394 GCA_037953745.1 Lithodes maja
GCTAAAATCACCCTAAAACTAGGCTAATTAACATTGAATTGACAAAATAATATTTTCTCAAAAACTATTTTCTGAGATTGGACACTAAAGTGAATTGGTCTTGTATGGTGGAGACATAAAACGGGATTTAGAGCCTCTATAACTGGGCTATCTATACGAGAGGTAGACATATAATAGAGCTAAAATCACCCTAAAAACTAGGCTAATTAACATTGAATTGACAAAATAATATTTTCTCAAAAACTATTTTCTGAGATTGGACACTAAAGTGAATTGGTCTTGTATGGTGGAGACATAAAACGGGATTTAGAGCCTCTATAACTGGGCTATCTACACGAGAGGTAGACATATAATAGAGCTAAAATCCCCTAAAAACTAGGCTAATTAACATTGAATTGACAAAATAATATTTTCTCAAAAACTATTTTCTGAGATTGGACACTAAAGTGAATTGGTCTTGTATGGTGGAGACATAAAACGGGATTTAGAGCCTCTATAACTGGGCTATCTACACGAGAGGTAGACATATAATAGAGCTAAAATCACCCTAAAAACTAGGCTAATTAACATTGAATTGACAAAATAATATTTTCTCAAAAACTATTTTCTGAGATTGGACACTAAAGTGAATTGGTCTTGTATGGTGGAGACATAAAACGGGATTTAGAGCCTCTATAACTGTGCTATCTACACGAGAGGTAGACATATAATAGAGCTAAAATCACCCTAAAAACTAGGCTAATTAACATTGAATTGACAAAATAATATTTTCTCAAAAACTATTTTCTGAGATTGGACACTAAAGTGAATTGGTCTTGTATGGTGGAGACATAAAACGGGATTTAGAGCCTCTATAACTGGACTATCTACATGAGAGGTAGACATATAATAGAGCTAAAATCACCCTAAAAACTAGGCTAATTAACATTGAATTGACAAAATAATATTTTCTCAAAAACTATTTTCTGAGATTGGACACTAAAGTGAATTGGTCTTGTATGGTGGAGACATAAAACGGGATTTAGAGCCTCTATAACTGGGCTATCTACACGAGAGGTAGACATATAATAGAGCTAAAATCACCCTAAAAACTAGGCTAATTAACATTGAATTGACAAAATAATATTTTCTCAAAAACTATTTTCTGAGATTGGACACTAAAGTGAATTGGTCTTGTATGGTGGAGACATAAAACGGGATTTAGAGCCTCTATAACTGGGACTATCTACACGAGAGGTAGACATATAATAGAGCTAAAATCACCCTAAAAACTAGGCTAATTAACGTTGAATTGACAAAATAATATTTTCTCAAAAACTATTTTCTGAGATTGGACACTAAAGTGAATTGGTCTTGTATGGTGGAGACACACAACGGGATTTAGAGCCTCTATAACTGGGCTATCTACACGAGAGGTAGACATATAATAGAGCTAAAATCACCCTAAAAACTAGGCTAATTAACATTGAATTGACAAAATAATATTTTCTCAAAAACTATTTTCTGAGATTGGACACTAAAGTGAATTGGTCTTGTATGGTGGAGACATAAAACGGGATTTAGAGCCTCTATAACTGGGCTATCTACACGAGAGGTAGACATATAATAGAGCTAAAATCACCCTAAACACTAGGCTAATTAACATTGAATTGACAAAATAATATTTTCTCAAAAACTATTTTCTGAGATTGGACACTAAAGTGAATTGGTCTTGTATGGTGGAGACATAAAACGGGATTTAGAGCCTCTATAATTGGGCTATCTACACGAGAGGTAGACATATAATAGAGCTAAAATCACCCTAAAACTAGGCTAATTAACATTGAATTGACAAAATAATATTTTCTCAAAACTATTTTCTGAGATTGGACACTAAAGTGAATTGGTCTTGTATGGTGGAGACATAAAACGGGATTTAGAGCCTCTATAACTGGGCTATCTATACGAGAGGTAGACATATAATAGAGCTAAAATCACCCTAAAAACTAGGCTAATTAACATTGAATTGACAAAATAATATTTTCTCAAAAACTATTTTCTGAGATTGGACACTAAAGTGAATTGGTCTTGTATGGTGGAGACATAAAACGGGATTTAGAGCCTCTATAACTGGGCTATCTACACGAGAGGTAGACATATAATAGAGCTAAAATCACCCTAAAAACTAGGCTAATTAACATTGAATTGACAAAATAATATTTTCTCAAAAACTATTTTCTGAGATTGGACACTAAAGTGAATTGGTCTTGTATGGTGGAGACATAAAACGGGATTTAGAGCCTCTATAACTGGGCTATCTACACGAGAGGTAGACATATAATAGAGCTAAAATCACCCTAAAAACTAGGCTAATTAACATTGAATTGACAAAATAATATTTTCTCAAAAACTATTTTCTGAGATTGGACACTAAAGTGAATTGGTCTTGTATGGTGGAGACATAAAACGGGATTTAGAGCCTCTATAACTGTGCTATCTACACGAGAGGTAGACATATAATAGAGCTAAAATCACCCTAAAAACTAGGCTAATTAACATTGAATTGACAAAATAATATTTTCTCAAAAACTATTTTCTGAGATTGGACACTAAAGTGAATTGGTCTTGTATGGTGGAGACATAAAACGGGATTTAGAGCCTCTATAACTGGACTATCTACATGAGAGGTAGACATATAATAGAGCTAAAATCACCCTAAAAACTAGGCTAATTAACATTGAATTGACAAAATAATATTTTCTCAAAAACTATTTTCTGAGATTGGACACTAAAGTGAATTGGTCTTGTATGGTGGAGACATAAAACGGGATTTAGAGCCTCTATAACTGGGCTATCTACACGAGAGGTAGACATATAATAGAGCTAAAATCACCCTAAAATCTAGGCTAATTAACATTGAATTGACAAAATAATATTTTCTCAAAAACTATTTTCTGAGATTGGACACTAAAGTGAATTGGTCTTGTATGGTGGAGACATAAAAGGGGATTTAGAACCTCTATAACTGGGCTATCTACACGAGAGGTAGACATATAATAGAGCTAAAATCACCCTAAAAACTAGGCTAATTAACATTGAATTGACAAAATAATATAAACAGGATTTAGAGCCTCTATAACTGGGCTATCTACACGAGAGGTAGACATATAATAGAGCTAAAATCACCCTAAAAACTAGGCTAATTAACATTGAATTGACAAAATAATATTTTCTCAAAAACTATTTTCTGAGATTGGACACTAAAGTGAATTGGTCTTGTATGGTGGAGACATAAAACAGGATTTAGAGCCTTTATAACTGGGCTATCTACACGAGAGGTAGACATATAATAGAGCTAAAATCACCCTAAAAACTAGGCTAATTAACATTGAATTGACAAAATAATATTTTCTCAAAAACTATTTTCTGAGATTGGACACTAAAGTGAATTGGTCTTGTATGGTGGAGACATAAAACGGGATTTAGAGCCTCTATAACTGGGCTATCTACACGAGAGGTAGACATATAATAGAGCTAAAATCACCCTAAAAACTAGGCTAATTAACATTGAATTGACAAAATAATATTTTCTCAAAAACTATTTTCTGAGATTGGACACTAAAGTGAATTGGTCTTGTATGGTGGAGACATAAAAGGGGATTTAGAACCTCTATAACTGGGCTATCTACACGAGAGGTAGACATATAATAGAGCTAAAATCACCCTAAAAACTAGGCTAATTAACATTGAATTGACAAAATAATATAAACAGGATTTAGAGCCTCTATAACTGGGCTATCTACACGAGAGGTAGACATATAATAGAGCTAAAATCACCCTAAAAACTAGGCTAATTAACATTGAATTGACAAAATAATATTTTCTCAAAAACTATTTTCTGAGATTGGACACTAAAGTGAATTGGTCTTGTATGGTGGAGACATAAAACGGGATTTAGAGCCTTTATAACTGGGCTATCTACACGAGAGGTAGACATATAATAGAGCTAAAATCACCCTAAAAACTAGGCTAATTAACATTGAATTGACAAAATAATATTTTCTCAAAAACTATTTTCTGAGATTGGACACTAAAGTGAATTGGTCTTGTATGGTGGAGACATAAAACGGGATTTAGAGCCTCTATAACTGGGCTATCTACATGAGAGGTAGACATATAATAGAGCTAAAATCACCCTAAAAACTAGGCTAATTAACATTGAATTGACAAAATAATATTTTCTCAAAAACTATTTTCTGAGATTGGACACTAAAGTGAATTGGTCTTGTATGGTGGAGACATAAAACGGGATTTAGAGCCTCTATAACTGGGCTATCTACACGAGAGGTAGACATATAATAGAGCTAAAATCACCCTAAAAACTAGGCTAATTAACATTGAATTGACAAAATAATATAAACGGGATTTAGAGCCTCTATAACTGGGCTATCTACACGAGAGGTAGACATATAATAGAGCTAAAATCACCCTAAAAACTAGGCTAATTAACATTGAATTGACAAACTAATATTTTCTCAAAAACTATTTTCTGAGATTGGACACTAAAGTGAATTGGTCTTGTATGGTGGAGACATAAAACGGGATTTAGAGCCTCTATAACTGGGCTATCTACACGAGAGGTAGACATATAATAGAGCTAAAATCACCCTAAAAACTAGGCTAATTAACATTGAATTGACAAAATAATATTTTCTCAAAAACTATTTTCTGAGATTGGACACTAAAGTGAATTGGTCTTGTATGGTGGAGACATAAAACGGGATTTAGAGCCTCTATAACTGGGCTATCTACACGAGAGGTAGACATATACTAGAGCTAAAATCACCCTAAAAACTAGGCTAATTAACATTGAATTGACAAAATAATATTTTCTCAAAAACTATTTTCTGAGATTGGACACTAAAGTGAATTGGTCTTGTATGGTGGAGACATAAAACGGGATTTAGAGCCTCTATAACTGGGCTATCTACACGAGAGGTAGACATATACTAGAGCTAAAATCACCCTAAAAACTAGGCTAATTAACATTGAATTGACAAAATAATATAAACGGGATTTAGAGCCTCTATAACTGGGCTATCTACACGAGAGGTAGACATATAATAGAGCTAAAATCACCCTAAAAACTAGGTTAATTAACATTGAATTGACAAAATAATATTTTCTCAAAAACTATTTTCTGAGATTGGACACTAAAGTGAATTGGTCTTGTATGGTGGAGACATAAAACGGGATTTAGAGCCTCTATAACTGGGCTATCTACACGAGAGGTAGACATATAATAGAGCTAAAATCACCCTAAAAACTAGGCTAATTAACATTGAATTGACAAAATAATATTTTCTCAAAAAACTATTTTCTGAGATTGGACACTAAAGTGAATTGGTCTTGTATGGTGGAGACATAAAACGGGATTTAGAGCCTCTATAACTGGGCTATCTACACGAGAGGTAGACATATAATAGAGCTAAAATCACCCTAAAAACTAGGCTAATTAACATTGAATTGACAAAATAATATTTTCTCAAAAACTATTTTCTGAGATTGGACACTAAAGTGAATTGGTCTTGTATGGTGGAGACATAAAACGGGATTTAGAGCCTCTATAACTGGGCTATCTACACGAGAGGTAGACATATAATAGAGCTAAAATCACCCTAAAAACTAGGCTAATTAACATTGAATTGACAAAAAAATATTTTCTCAAAAACTATTTTCTGAGATTGGACACTAAAGTGAATTGGTCTTGTATGGTGGAGACATACAACGGGATTTAGAGCCTCTATAACTGGGCTATCTACACGAGAGGTAGACATATAATAGAGCTAAAATCCCCCTAAAAACTAGGCTAATTAACATTGAATTGACAAAATAATATTTTCTCAAAAACTATTTTCTGAGATTGGACACTAAAGTGAATTGGTCTTGTATGGTGGAGACATAAAACGGGATTTAGAGCCTCTATAACTGGGCTATCTACACGAGAGGTAGACATATAATAGAGCTAAAATCACCCTAAAAACTAGGCTAATTAACATTGAATTGACAAAATAATATTTTCTCAAAAACTATTTTCTGAGATTGGACACTAAAGTGAATTGGTCTTGTATGGTGGAGACATAAAACGGGATTTAGAGCCTCTATAACTGGGCTATCTACACGAGAGGTAGACATATAATAGAGCTAAAATCACCCTAAAAACTAGGCTAATTAACATTGAATTGACAAAATAATATTTTCTCAAAAACTATTTTCTGAGATTGGACACTAAAGTGAATTGGTCTTGTATGGTGGAGACATAAAACGGGATTTAGAGCCTCTATAACTGGGCTATCTACACGAGAGGTAGACATATAATAGAGCTAAAATCACCCTAAAAACTAGGCTAATTAACATTGAATTGACAAAATAATATTTTCTCAAACACTATTTTCTGAGATTGGACACTAAAGTGAATTGGTCTTGTATGGTGGAGACATAAAACGGGATTTAGAGCCTCTATAACTGGGCTATCTACACGAGAGGTAGACATATAATAGAGCTAAAATCACCCTAAAAACTAGGCTAATTAACATTGAATTGACAAAATAATATTTTCTCAAAAACTATTTTCTGAGATTGGACACTAAAGTGAATTGGTCTTGTATGGTGGAGACATAAAACGGGATTTAGAGCCTCTATAACTGGGCTATCTACACGAGAGGTAGACATATAATAGAGCTAAAATCACCCTAAAAACTAGGCTAATTAACATTGAATTGACAAAATAATATTTTCTCAAAAACTATTTTCTGAGATTGGACACTAAAGTGAATTGGTCTTGTATGGTGGAGACACAAAACGGGATTTAGAGCCTCTATAACTGGGCTATCTACACGAGAGGTAGACATATAATAGAGCTAAAATCACCCTAAAAACTAGGCTAATTAACATTGAATTGACAAAATAATATTTTCTCAAAAACTATTTTCTGAGATTGGACACTAAAGTGAATTGGTCTTGTATGGTGGAGACACAAAACGGGATTTAGAGCCTCTATAAGTGGGCTATCTACACGAGAGGTAGACATATAATAGAGCTAAAATCACCCTAAAAACTAGGCTAATTAACATTGAATTGACAAAATAATATTTTCTCAAAAACTATTTTCTGAGATTGGACACTAAAGTGAATTGGTCTTGTATGGTGGAGACACAAAACTGGATTTAGAGCCTCTATAACTGGGCTATCTACGCGAGAGGTAGACATATAATAGAGCTAAAATCACCCTAAAAACTAGGCTAATTAACATTGAATTGACAAAATAATATTTTCTCAAAAACTATTTTCTGAGATTGGACACTAAAGTGAATTGGTCTTGTATGGTGGAGACACAAAACGGGATTTAGAGCCTCTATAACTGGGCTATCTACACGAGAGGTAGACATATAATAGAGCTAAAATCACCCTAAAAACTAGGCTAATTAACATTGAATTGACAAAATAATATTTTCTCAAAAACTATTTTCTGAGATTGGACACTAAAGTGAATTGGTCTTGTATGGTGGAGACACAAAACGGGATTTAGAGCCTCTATAACTGGGCTATCTACACGAGAGGTAGACATAATTAATAGAGCTAAAATCACCCTAAAAACTAGGCTAATTAACATTGAATTGACAAAATAATATTTTCTCAAAAACTATTTTCTGAGATTGGACACTAAAGTGAATTGGTCTTGTATGGTGGAGACACAAAACGGGATTTAGAGCCTCTATAACTGGGCTATCTACACGAGAGGTAGACATATAATAGAGCTAAAATCACCCTAAAAACTAGGCTAATTAACATTGAATTGACAACATAATATAAACGGGATTTAGAGCCTCTATAACTGGGCTATCTACACGAGAGGTAGACATATAATAGAGCTAAAATCACCCTAAAAACTAGGCTAATTAACATTGAATTGACAAAATAATATTTTCTCAAAAACTATTTTCTGAGATTGGACACTAAAGTGAATTGGTCTTGTATGGTGGAGACACAAAACGGGATTTAGAGCCTCTATAACTGGGCTATCTACACGAGAGGTAGACATATAATAGAGCTAAAATCACCCTAAAAACTAGGCTAATTAACATTGAATTGACAAAATAATATTTTCTCAAAAACTATTTTCTGAGATTGGACACTAAAGTGAATTGGTCTTGTATGGTGGAGACACAAAACGGGATTTAGAGCCTCTATAACTGGGCTATCTACACGAGAGGTAGACATATAATAGAGCTAAAATCACCCTAAAAACTAGGCTAATTAACATTGAATTGACAAAATAATATTTTCTCAAAAACTATTTTCTGAGATTGGACACTAAAGTGAATTGGTCTTGTATGGTGGAGACACAAAACGGGATTTAGAGCCTCTATAACTGGGCTATCTACACGAGAGGTAGACATATAATAGAGCTAAAATCACCCTAAAAACTAGGCTAATTAACATTGAATTGACAAAATAATATAAACGGGATTTAGAGCCTCTATAACTGGGCTATCTACACGAGAGGTAGACATATAATAGAGCTAAAATCACCCTAAACACTAGGGTAATTAACATTGAATTGACAAACTAATATTTTCTCAAAAACTATTTTCTGAGATTGGACACTAAAGTGAATTGGTCTTGTATGGTGGAGACATAAAACGGGATTTAGAGCCTCTATAACTGGGCTATCTACACGAGAGGTAGACATATAATAGAGCTAAAATCACCCTAAAAACTAGGCTAATTAACATTGAATTGACAAAATAATATTTTCTCAAAAACTATTTTCTGAGATTGGACACTAAAGTGAATTGGTCTTGTATGGTGGAGACATAACACGGGATTTAGAGCCTCTATAACTGGGCTATCTACACGAGAGGTAGACATATAATAGAGCTAAAATCACCCTAAAAACTAGGCTAATTAACATTGAATTGACAAAATAATATAAACGGGATTTAGAGCCTCTATAACTGGGCTATCTACACGAGAGGTAGACATATAATAGAGCTAAAATCACCCTAAAAACTAGGCTAATTAACATTGAATTGACAAAATAATATTTTCTCAAAAACTATTTTCTGAGATTGGACACTAAAGTGAATTGGTCTTGTATGGTGGAGACATAAAACGGGATTTAGAGCCTCTATAACTGGGCTATCTACACGAGAGGTAGACATATAATAGAGCTAAAATCACCCTAAAAATTAGGCTAATTAACATTGAATTGACAAAATAATATTTTCTCAAAAACTATTTTCTGAGATTGGACACTAAAGTGAATTGGTCTTGTATGGTGGAGACATAAAACGGGATTTAGAGCCTCTATAACTGGGCTATCTACACGAGAGGTAGACATATAATAGAGCTAAAATCACCCTAAAAACTAGGCTAATTAACATTGAATTGACAAAATAATATTTTCTCAAAAACTATTTTCTGAGATTGGACACTAAAGTGAATTGGTCTTGTATGGTGGAGACATAAAACGGGATTTAGAGCCTCTATAACTGGGCTATCTACACGAGAGGTAGACATATAATAGAGCTAAAATCACCCTAAAAACTAGGCTAATTAACATTGAATTGACAAAATAATATTTTCTCAAAAACTATTTTCTGAGATTGGACACTAAAGTGAATTGGTCTTGTATGGTGGAGACATAAAACGGGATTTAGAGCCTCTATAACTGGGCTATCTACACGAGAGGTAGACATATAATAGAGCTAAAATCACCCTAAAAACTAGGCTAATTAACATTGAATTGACAAAATAATATTTTCTCAAAAACTATTTTCTGAGATTGGACACTAAAGTGAATTGGTCTTGTATGGTGGAGACATAAAACAGGATTTAGAGCCTCTATAACTGGGCTATCTACACGAGAGGTAGACATATAATAGAGCTAAAATCAGCCTATAAACTAGGCAAATTAACATTGAATTGACAAAATAATATTTTCTCAAAAACTATTTTCTGAGATTGGACACTAAAGTGAATTGGTCTTGTATGGTGGAGACATAAAACGGGATTTAGAGCCTCTATAACTGGGCTACCTACACGAGAGGTAGACATATAATAGAGCTAAAATCACCCTACAAACTAGGCTAATTAACATTGAATTGACAAAATAATATTTTCTCAAAAACAATTTTCTGAGATTGGACACTAAAGTGAATTGGTCTTGTATGGTGGAGATATAAAACGGGATTTAGAGCCTCTATAACTGGGCTATCTACACGAGAGGTAGACATATAATAGAGCTAAAATCACCCTAAAAACTAGGCTAATTAACATTGAATTGACAAAATAATATTTTCTCAAAAACTATTTTCTGAGATTGGACACTAAAGTGAATTGGTCTTGTATGGTGGAGACATAAAACGGGATTTAGAGCCTCTATAACTGGGCTATCTACACGAGAGGTAGACATATAATAGAGCTAAAATCACCCTAAAAACTAGGCTAATTAACATTGAATTGACAAAATAATATTTTCTCAAAAACTATTTTCTGAGATTGGACACTAAAGTGAATTGGTCTTGTATGGTGGAGACATAAAACGGGATTTAGAGCCTCTATAACTGGGCTATCTACACGAGAGGTAGACATATAATAGAGCTAAAATCACCCTAAAAACTAGGCTAATTAACATTGAATTGACAAAATAATATTTTCTCAAAAACTATTTTCTGAGATTGGACACTAAAGTGAATTGGTCTTGTATGGTGGAGACCATAAAACGGGATTTAGAGCCTCTATAACTGGGCTATCTACACGAGAGGTAGACATATAATAGAGCTAAAATCACCCTAAAAACTAGGCTAATTAACATTGAATTGACAAAATAATATTTTCTCAAAAACTATTTTCTGAGATTGGACACTAAAGTGAATTGGTCTTGTATGGTGGAGACATACAACAGGATTTAGAGCCTCTATAACTGGGCTATCTACACGAGAGGTAGACATATAATAGAGCTAAAATAACCCTAAAAACTAGGCTAATTAACGTTGAATTGACAAAATAATATTTTCTCAAAAACTATTTTCTGAGGTTGGACACTAAAGTGAATTGGTCTTGTATGGTGGAGACACACAACGGGATTTAGAGCCTCTATAACTGGGCTATCTACACGAGAGGTAGACATATAATAGAGCTAAAATCACCCTAAAAACTAGGCTAATTAACATTGAATTGACAAAATAATATTTTCTCAAAAACTATTTTCTGAGATTGGACACTAAAGTGAATTGGTCTTGTATGGTGGAGACATAAAACGGGATTTAGAGCCTCTATAACTGGGCTATCTACACGAGAGGTAGACATATAATAGAGCTAAAATCACCCTAAACACTAGGCTAATTAACATTGAATTGACAAAATAATATTTTCTCAAAAACTATTTTCTGAGATTGGACACTAAAGTGAATTGGTCTTGTATGGTGGAAACATAAAACGGGATTTAGAGCCTCTATAATTGGGCTATCTACACGAGAGGTAGACATATAATAGAGCTAAAATCACCCTAAAACTAGGCTAATTAACATTGAATTGACAAAATAATATTTTCTCAAAAACTATTTTCTGAGATTGGACACTAAAGTGAATTGGTCTTGTATGGTGGAGACATAAAACGGGATTTAGAGCCTCTATAACTGGGCTATCTATACGAGAGGTAGACATATAATAGAGCTAAAATCACCCTAAAAACTAGGCTAATTAACATTGAATTGACAAAATAATATTTTCTCAAAAACTATTTTCTGAGATTGGACACTAAAGTGAATTGGTCTTGTATGGTGGAGACATAAAACGGGATTTAGAGCCTCTATAACTGGGCTATCTACACGAGAGGTAGACATATAATAGAGCTAAAATCACCCTAAAAACTAGGCTAATTAACATTGAATTGACAAAATAATATTTTCTCAAAAACTATTTTCTGAGATTGGACACTAAAGTGAATTGGTCTTGTATGGTGGAGACATAAAACGGGATTTAGAGCCTCTATAACTGGGCTATCTACACGAGAGGTAGACATATAATAGAGCTAAAATCACCCTAAAAACTAGGCTAATTAACATTGAATTGACAAAATAATATTTTCTCAAAAACTATTTTCTGAGATTGGACACTAAAGTGAATTGGTCTTGTATGGTGGAGACATAAAACGGGATTTAGAGCCTCTATAACTGTGCTATCTACACGAGAGGTAGACATATAATAGAGCTAAAATCACCGTAAAAACTAGGCTAATTAACATTGAATTGACAAAATAATATTTTCTCAAAAACTATTTTCTGAGATTGGACACTAAAGTGAATTGGTCTTGTATGGTGGAGACATAAAACGGGATTTAGAGCCTCTATAACTGGACTATCTACATGAGAGGTAGACATATAATAGAGCTAAAATCACCCTAAAAACTAGGCTATTTAACATTGAATTGACAAAATAATATTTTCTCAAAAACTATTTTCTGAGATTGGACACTAAAGTGAATTGGTTTTGTATGGTGGAGACATAACACGGGATTTAGAGCCTCTATAACTGGGCTATCTACACGAGAGGTAGACATATAATAGAGCTAAAATCACCCTAAAAACTAGGCTAATTAACATTGAATTGACAAAATAATATTTTCTCAAAAACTATTTTCTGAGATTGGACACTAAAGTGAATTGGTCTTGTATGGTGGAGACATAAAAGGGGATTTAGAACCTCTATAACTGGGCTATCTACACGAGAGGTAGACATATAATAGAGCTAAAATCACCCTAAAAACTAGGCTAATTAACATTGAATTGACAAAATAATATAAACAGGATTTAGAGCCTCTATAACTGGGCTATCTACACGAGAGGTAGACATATAATAGAGCTAAAATCACCCTAAAAACTAGGCTAATTAACATTGAATTGACAAAATAATATTTTCTCTAAAACTATTTTCTGAGATTGGACACTAAAGTGAATTGGTCTTGTATGGTGGAGACATAAAACGGGATTTAGAGCCTTTATAACTGGGCTATCTACACGAGAGGTAGACATATAATAGAGCTAAAATCACCCTAAAAACTAGGCTAATTAACATTGAATTGACAAAATAATATTTTCTCAAAAACTATTTTCTGAGATTGGACACTAAAGTGAATTGGTCTTGTATGGTGGAGACATAAAACGGGATTTAGAGCCTCTATAACTGGGCTATCTACACGAGAGGTAGACATATAATAGAGCTAAAATCACCCTAAAAACTAGGCTAATTAACATTGAATTGACAAAATAATATTTTCTCAAAAACTATTTTCTGAGATTGGACACTAAAGTGAATTGGTCTTGTATGGTGGAGACATAAAAGGGGATTTAGAACCTCTATAACTGGGCTATCTACACGAGAGGTAGACATATAATAGAGCTAAAATCACCCTAAAAACTAGGCTAATTAACATTGAATTGACAAAATAATATAAACAGGATTTAGAGCCTCTATAACTGGGCTATCTACACGAGAGGTAGACATATAATAGAGCTAAAATCACCCTAAAAACTAGGCTAATTAACATTGAATTGACAAAATAATATTTTCTCAAAAACTATTTTCTGAGATTGGACACTAAAGTGAATTGGTCTTGTATAGTGGAGACATAAAACGGGATTTAGAGCCTTTATAACTGGGCTATCTACACGAGAGGTAGACATATAATAGAGCTAAAATCACCCTAAAAACTAGGCTAATTAACATTGAATTGACAAAATAATATTTTCTCAAAAACTATTTTCTGAGATTGGACACTAAAGTGAATTGGTCTTGTATGGTGGAGACATAAAACGGGATTTAGAGCCTCTATAACTGGGCTATCTACATGAGAGGTAGACATATAATAGAGCTAAAATCACCCTAAAAACTAGGCTAATTAACATTGAATTGACAAAATAATATTTTCTCAAAAACTATTTTCTGAGATTGGACACTAAAGTGAATTGGTCTTGTATGGTGGAGACATAAAACGGGATTTAGAGCCTCTATAACTGGGCTATCTACACGAGAGGTAGACATATAATAGAGCTAAAATCACCCTAAAAACTAGGCTAATTAACATTGAAATGACAAAATAATATAAACGGGATTTAGAGCCTCTATAACTGGGCTATCTACACGAGAGGTAGACATATAATAGAGCTAAAATCACCCTAAAAACTAGGCTAATTAACATTGAATTGACAAACTAATATTTTCTCAAAAACTATTTTCTGAGATTGGACACTAAAGTGAATTGGTCTTGTATGGTGGAGACATAAAACGGGATTTAGAGCCTCTATAACTGGGCTATCTACACGAGAGGTAGACATATAATAGAGCTAAGATCACCCTAAAAACTAGGCTAATTAACATTGAATTGACAAAATAATATTTTCTCAAAAACTATTTTCTGAGATTGGACACTAAAGTGAATTGGTCTTGTATGGTGGAGACATAAAACGGGATTTAGAGCCTCTATAACTGGGCTATCTACACGAGAGGTAGACATATACTAGAGCTAAAATCACCCTAAAAACTAGGCTAATTAACATTGAATTGACAAAATAATATTTTCTCAAAAACTATTTTCTGAGATTGGACACTAAAGTGAATTGGTCTTGTATGGTGGAGACATAAAACGGGATTTAGAGCCTCTATAACTGGGCTATCTACACGAGAGGTAGACATATACTAGAGCTAAAATCACCCTAAAAACTAGGCTAATTAACATTGAATTGACAAAATAATATAAACGGGATTTAGAGCCTCTATAACTGGGCTATCTACACGAGAGGTAGACATATAATAGAGCTAAAATCACCCTAAAAACTAGGCTAATTAACATTGAATTGACAAAATAATATTTTCTCAAAAACTATTTTCTGAGATTGGACACTAAAGTGAATTGGTCTTGTATGGTGGAGACATAAAACGGGATTTAGAGCCTCTATAACTGGGCTATCTACACGAGAGGTAGACATATAATAGAGCTAAAATCACCCTAAAAACTAGGCTAATTAACATTGAATTGACAAAATAATATTTTCTCAAAAACTATTTTCTGAGATTGGACACTAAAGTGAATTGGTCTTGTATGGTGGAGACATAAAACGGGATTTAGAGCCTCTATAACTGGGCTATCTACACGAGAGGTAGACATATAATAGAGCTAAAATCACCCTAAAAACTAGGCTAATTAACATTGAATTGACAAAATAATATTTTCTCAAAAACTATTTTCTGAGATTGGACACTAAAGTGAATTGGTCTTGTATGGTGGAGACATAAAACGGGATTTAGAGCCTCTATAACTGGGCTATCTACACGAGAGGTAGACATATAATAG
>JBAKBP010039063.1:0-15393 GCA_037953745.1 Lithodes maja
CTATAACATTTGCTTTGCCCTCAACATGTTTAATATTTGTTCCATATATTGCTATCTCTTATATTTCTCTCTTATATTTTTGTTTTTCCTCTCAACATGTGTTTCACATTTTGTCTATATATTTCTATCTCCTTTATAGTTTTCTATAATATTTGCTTTGCCCTCAACATGTTTCATATTTTTTCCATATATTTCCATCTCTTCTATATTTTATATTTTATTTTCACTCTCAACATGCCTCTCAAAAAATTTCCTATTTGTTCTAGGTATTTGTAACAAACTTATATTTGCGTCAATTTATTTATTTTCCCTGACATGAATTTATATTCATTATTATTAGTTTATTTATCATTATTTAACATTATTTTATTTCATTCTTTCTGTACTTGGTTTGTTCTATGTTTGTTGCACGAGATATTATGGTAGGATTATTTGGTACTAACATTTCTATAAATATTTAGGTAATTGAAGTCCTATTTGTGCAGAGGTATCTTAGCGTTTACATGAATTAAACTTACATTAGGTCAAGGATATGGCAAACAACATATTACACATTTTTTTTTATTGTAAAAGTACAAAAAACAGATACGAAAATAGAGATATACTGTATATGGGGGAAAATAAATGCTATTTGGTGAATTTAAACAAATAAAACAAAACCGATAGGAAAATAGAGATAGGGGGGAAAAGAAAAACTATTAATTGAAGTCCCTCAGCGGCCCAGCGACGGCATTCTCCAGGTAGCGGTCCAAGTTGGCAATGTCCGACAGCCTAGGGGTCACTGATCGAGGTGGCTCGACGGGTGTGGCATCAGGACGCCCATAGCTGGGGGCCCGTGACCTCCAGCCAATAGGGGTACCGGGTGTGCTGGGCAGCTTGTAGTGGGAAGGTCCTGGAAGTGGCATGGGCTCGCAGGGCTGGGGAGGAGCTGGCGGGGGTTGTAGCGGCGGTTGTGGCTCATTAATGGCCACCCTGGGGATTGAGCCTGTCCCCAGGGCATAGGCATTCATCCCTGTCACCAACTTGAGCCCCTCGAACATATAATGCTCCACATGGCATCGCTCCACAGCCTTGAACGAGGCTGTCAGGAGTTGGTGAAAGAGGCGGACCTCTGTCATGAGCGGTGTTTCGTCCTGGTGTGCCCCCCTCCAAGCCTCGGTGATGTTGAGCTTCCGGGATTCTGCTTCACGCAGCTGTGTGTTAAATATATTGTGTTTAAAGGTTTGCAAATAAAACGATGTAATACCATAATAAATTCAGTCAACACTGTCTGTCAGTGTATGTAAACTGGTAAATGGTAATAGGGGGTTGGGGGAGAGGGGAGACCTCAGCAGCGCCATAGAAATATAGTGGTGACCTTTGAACTAGCCAAGGAATGTCACACCTGCACTCCATGGGAAAGGCTACATAGAGTTACAAATCTATTGTAAAGAATATTTCGGATATATGCTTAAATTTTACTCTACTAAATTAATAGAAGTGAATGTAATGTAGTGGGGTAAAAGTAAATGTATTTCTTATAAATACTACTCAAGTGAAAGGTGCTGGGCAAATATAAATGAGTGTAACAATATGTATATTTACCTTATTCAACAGGTCCCTTTCGGCTTGGGTCGTTCCTACTGCTGGGTCCATGGTGGCTGGAGGTGGGTCGACGGTGGCTGCCCTTGGTGCCTTGGCCGCTGCAGGTGGCGTGGCCAGCTCCCCCGGGTCATCCACTGCCTCCTCGTCCTGTGTCGCCTGGCTGGGCTGGCTGGCCTGGCTCACCGGACCACCCTTGTAGAGCTGTATTGGGAATGGGATATACTGTATAATTATGTATTAGAATTAATAATGATTAATATCTTTATCAATACTTGCTTGATAATGTCAATGTTCTTCTGTTGTTTTAATAACTATGTTTGACCGTGGACTTGCTTGATAATGTCAATGTTCTTATGTGGTTTTAATAAATATGTTTGACCATGGACTTGCTTGATAATGTTAATGTTCTTATGTGGTTTTAATAAATATGTTTGACCGTGGACTTGCTTGATAATGTCAATGTTCTTATGTGGTTTTATTAAATATGTTTGACTGTGGACGACGCTTTTCCATATCTCTATTCTTATTGATTACATTATTGATCAAAGTGACTCTAGTATTATTAATTATAACTGGCATTTTGCCAAACATGGTCAGGATCGCTTGCATGAAACACTGAGAAAGTATGAGAAAACTGTATAGAACTTCAACAGACGTACATTTTACATAAAGACTAGGAGAACTAATGGCGAATAGAATTAATGTATAATATATATATATAATTTTAAGTTTTGGCACGTACCTTGCTCCTCCTCGTCGCACACCTCACAATGTGTGGCCTCAAAAAATTGAAGGTGTCCCGGATCCAATGCTCTCTCTCAGTAAGGGATTTGGTCTCCTGGCCGGACTTGAAGACGATGAGTTTGGAATACCTGGTCCTCATGCTCTCCAGCCACTTGTGTAGCTCGTCAACTGAAAATATAGGGAAAACAATATTAATTTTTGAATTATAGTAACCCGGGATATAAATACAATCACCACACACTTTTCGGCAACCCTTGGCTGTGACCTGACCAGGTACCTCACCTGGTACCCCGCTCTGTGACCTTTGAAGGTACATCAAAGGTGCCGCCTAGACACCTGACACCTGGCCACGGAGTTCACTCAGTACAGTCACTATTCATAGAACTGTTTATATCACACTATATATAATATATATATATATATATATATATATATATATATATATATATATATATATATATATATATATATACTGTATATATATATATATATATATATACTGTATATAATATAATATAATATATAATTAATATATAATAATAAGAATAGTTAAAACCAATAATAATAAAACACTTTAACTCACCTGTTATGCCCAGGTCTTCAGATTTTTCACGGTACGCCCTGTCCTTCCTCTCTCTGTCCCAGAATGCCCTCATATTCTTGTTGTATAGGAACTCTTGCTCCCTATACCACTCTGCAACTCCAGCCTCCTTGTCGTCCGGTATGACGTAATAGCTTCGCTTCCTCTTCTTTTGCTTCTTCGATGGTGCGTGGGCGTCAGCTTCTTGCGAGGGGCGGCTGTGCTGTGATTGGGAAGAGGCATCTGTGGATCCCTCCTCGTCGCTGCCGTGTTGCGTGTCCACAACTGGATGCGTGATGCGTGCTGGCAGGATAGATGGGCTGATTGTGGCGGGGCGTGTGGTGCTGCGTCCTTGTGCAGCGGATGAAGGCTCCTCCAGAATTTCAATGGGCTCAGGTGAGGGTGAAAATCGTTGCCCACTGATCTGCGTATCACTGTTGTCATCCGAGTCAACATCGTCATAAAGGGCATCATCATTGACACCAACATCCACCTCATCAAGGGCCTCTGATGCAAAGAGGTCTTCCGATTTCTGGGGCTTGGCAGGCTTCTTTAGCAGCTTGCGTCCCTTGGGCATGGTGGTGGTGATGGTGGTGGTGGGTGGGTGGGTGATGTCTGGTGTGTGGTCCATGCGGGGGTGCTGGAGATACTGGTGGTGGCAGCTCGGTCGGCAGTCTTTTGTAGGCGGGGTGTGTAGCGCTGCCACGCCGTACGATTGGCCAGACTGTTGGTCGTGGTTGACGTACGCGTGCCGAGTTAATCGAATGCTTGTCGGGATAACGAACGTGTACATGACGGGTCTGACCTGTGGCTGACGTGCTGTTATCCTCTTGCACCATGTCCAGACAGGATTGTGAATGCGATTATCACCTGTGATCATGAACATTTGGTCGCATTTATCTGTTCGCTGGCGTGTGAGTCAACCTGATGTCGGCTGCTTGACGTGTTGTGGACGTGATTCCAAACATCTTGTGGACGTATGGCATACTGGGTTGTCTGTTTTTAGTCGGGCGTTTGTCATGTCATGGTCGTGTCGAGCGTACTATAGTCTTGTTCGAACATTTTGCCCGATTATTTCCCGACTATTGTACGTCAAAAACGATTGCTGCACGTCCGAAAACCGATCGTCATACGTCAGCAACACGTCCAAAATTTAACGTTTTTTTCCCCGACCATCAAAAACAGTCGGCTGAAAAATAGCATATACACTAATTATTGGCCGACTTCACGGACCTGTCGGCGGGCACCCCGTCCAGTTCTAGATCAACTCGAGTAGAACCGATTGATTTACACAACTTTACTCGATCACAGACGATTTAGCAAAAATTCAAATATTTTGAAAAGATCGGCTCTTGTCGGGTCTTTACATACTGTATGGGACGCCCACTTAACAGGGGAGTAAAACAGTCTTCCAACCGAGCGACGTCCCGCCCGGCAAAAAGCTATGTTTAGAACTGCCCGCTCTCCTCCTCTCGTGGTTTATATATGGCACGGTGACTCGGTGTTGCCCGGGCCGGGAGCTGATGGGTCCCTTCCAATTCAGGGCCAGGGCGGCTGTGCAGGGCTCTGGGGTCAACATCTGGCAATCTGACCCTTCGTTCCCAATGTTCTGAATTAGATAAGTATTAGTTCACATACCGACATATAAGAATAGTTAATGGCAGGTGGTATGGCAAGCAAGGGACCCGTCGCCTTGTTGTTGTCGGTGGCGAGGGGCGGAGCACCTCTGCCAGGAGGGAGACTAGAAAAGAAAAACAGGCTGAATTATGCAATGCAAGGTTTAGGGAAAAATATATTGTGCGAGGTGGCGATTTCCTTATTATTCTACGGTTAGTAGGTCAGTCATCAATGCGGGGTTGGTATGTTAATAAGTAACAAGTAAAAAATGGTAAATGATACATTCAATATCTACGTGGCACAGTTATATAATACAGAGAGCTAAGAGGTGTCTACCCTCTTACTTCTTCTACAGGGGCTGTCACGTATTCATTAATCATATTCATGGCCTAACAATAAAATGGTAGTGACATAACCAATACAATAATTTGCATAGTCATATATCTGTACCCCTCATAATACAGAGAGTTAAGAGGTGGCTTTCCTCTTACTTTTCCTGCAGGGGGGTCCTAGTTAAAGATAAACATATTCATTAATCATAATACATAGCCTGCAGTCATGTTGCCTGTGGCGGTTATAGTTGGGTTCAGCTGGAGCTAAACGCATGTGAAATTAATACAACAGTAATTACGACAGTCACAGGGACATGCATACGACGCGGCCATCACTGCTTACGTCATCAGAAAGCAAGGGGGTGGATAATCATCTAGTATCGTAATAATGGTGGGGAGGAAAAAGATGTGGTTTGTATACTAAGAAGAATGTGAGTTGAAAAGTGTGGAGCATGTGGATTGGTGTGGAGGTCCAGACTGGAGAGGTGGGAGGTGGTCGTCTGGGTTCGGCCATTTTGGAGGTGGGTTGTCCAGTGCCGGCTGCTGAGGCGATAGCTTCTAATTGGGCTGTGGGAGGAGTAGATGGGAAAGGCGGGTTTTTTTTTTTCCCTCTCTCTCCCTCCGACCGTGTTGATGAATGTCTGTCTGTCTGTCTGTTGCTTTGGTAGGATATATACTTTAGTTACTTAGAATAAGGGGTAATCGGGCATGGGGTTACACATACACATACAGACAAGGCAGAGGGGAGTCAATATAATAACTAGCATGGGTGCATATACTTATACCGTCGTAAGGTAGAGATAAGGGGTGTCTTCCCTCATCGTCTTCTTCTTAACCCGGGAACTGCCGGGAGACTCTTAAGAGTTCCCCCGGCGGACTGCGGGGAGACTCTTAAGAGTCAGAGAAAAAAAAAAAAAATCAACTTTTGACATCGAAAAAAAAAAATATATATTTATTTATTTTTGTTTTGGCCCCTGGGCCATGCAAAATCTCAGTCCTCTACCTCCCCTCCTTCCCCACTTTCCTCCTCTCCTTCAGTTATCACCTATTTTCCCTGTTATTCCCTTATTCTGAGGTATATTTTCGTGCTAACATTAGAAATCCGGTTGCAGGGTGTGGTCATCACTGATAGCAAGCGAATGCAAGAGAGAGAGAGAGAGTATCGATCGACTGTGTCTCAGTGGCCTTGGGGGAAATTGGTGGGAAAGCAGCTTGCCTCACCCATACATTATACAACTCGCGGGCTACATCTCCGATTTTGACCATCCAAACGCTGTTTTCACTCGTTTTATTGTTGTTTCAGCTTAATACCTTTATAATCAACCCATAATAGGCGCATATGGATAAGTATTAATGCTATTAATGGTACAATGAATATTTTAGTGACGGAAACACCTCAAATACATGCGCACAGGGAGAGGTGTCTAATTACCCCCATGCGCACTTCAGAGATTAAAGGGCTGTCATAGTTAACATTATATGCAGTATATATATCATGAATACAATAATACATGGTTTGCAGTTATGGCCGTCTGCAGGTTGATCAGAATTAAACATATATAAGTCAGCAGAGGTAGTATTTAATGGAATACATATACTTTAGTGGGTACTTCAAGAATGTCAGGGGGTAAGGAAATGTGGTTTGTATCTAGAAGACTGTGATTAACGAGACGTGTAATATGTGGATGGAAGTGGAAGAGAGGGAGGGATCTTGCTGGGGGTGGAAGTTTCGCTCCCAGGAATTTTCGTTCCTGGTGTATTTCATTTATATATATATATATATATTTACATAATATATAGTATCTAATAATCACGTTTTATTAAAAAACAAAATATTATTAAAGCTTGAGAGATCATTATAAATTCTTCAGTAAAATTTAAATGATTATACTACAGTACTGAACAGTTTAAGAGTGAATTGAATCATTTGCATGTTTTTGTATTCTTGGATAGTGGTTCGTGTTATGTGTTTTCTTAATTTATAACGATGATGATGTGGGATACTGGTTGTGGTTTAACCGAAATGTGTGTATATCGTCCTTTGGCTTTCTCTCTCTTTATAACATCATGTTCTATTTTCCAAACACTGATAACAATTCTCCTATATGCTTCTAGCCTACTTCAAGAACAAATATGTTCATACTCGTCATGGCACTGTACCATGTTCCAAATAAGTTCTTAACCCCTGCTGTACCGACGACATATTTTTCATTTTACTGTACTGTTCGTATATTTAGACTACTTTGTGCAGTTTAAGAAGGATCTGTGGTAGTAAAAGGGTTAAGTGAGATAGTTTGAAGGTTGTTAAATGCTGAATAAGTTTGTCTAATAGTAGCCAGAATAAAGTGAAATTGGCGTCGCCGGCACACTCGGATACCATAGTCTTTCGCCCACGCATACAAATTTGTGGACTCCCTATGTTTTCTTTATGCAAGTATAACTATCCGAATTGAATTTTGGATAGAACTTGCTTTACAGGAATAAGTATATATAGTTTTGTAGTTGATGTATAGAACATTATATTAATAAATTTGTTTCCAGAGATATACTTCCATAATAAGAAATAGGTGAAGTTCACGAATATTTATGAATGGGCTAGAGACTATGGTATCCGAGTGTACATAAGGGGTTAATGAGACCATAGAGTTAAAACAGGCATTTTTATTAATATATTTGTGTCTTATTTCCTAATGTCTATAATTAAGTACCTTCAGGTGAAATCCAAAGCCTCCAAGATTCAACATTTCTAAACTTTTCCAATGCATTTAAAATCGCCGGAGATTTTTTTTTTTTTTTTTGTGGTTCTACTATTTCTACTGGAGTTAAGTTTGAACCACCCCGCTTGGTTGGTAAGGTATATGTGGTTAATATATCTATGCAAATCTATGTATATATCTCCAGCTTTACAAAATAATATTTTCATTAAAGCCCACCTCCTTCCCCCCATTTCTTTTACAAGGAAGTCCTCTGGTCCCTTGACAATCCATACGTAATAATGAACACAGATAATGAAACTTCCCAATGTCTACCTCACCACCTGCTAGCTCTCGCTCTCTCTCTCTCTCTCTCTCTCTCTCTCTCTCTCTACAGCCGCGGCGGTAATGCAGTGAAGGGGTAGAACATTTATGGTATACAGTACGTGTAGGTAGGTTAGAGACAAACATCCTTCTTAGTTTCCTTGATGAAAAGAGCCATGATATGACATGAATATAACAAAGGTGAAACAAACAATAATGTTGATAATTTTAATGTTTTGCAGCATAAAACAAGGGACAGGAAGTAGTAAGGGGTGAAAAAAAGGAGCTGAAGGAGGAGGTGAAGGCGTATGGGCTTGATCAGACATGAATATTTTTAAAAGTCAATTAGCAGAGTGGGACGAACAAGACAAACATGACATGACATGATTAAGGTGAGACAAACGATCACATTTACCCTGAATAATGCTGAGCCACAGTATTTAGCAGGGCTATTAGAAACTTATGCAAACTGCCAGGGAACAGGGATAGTAACTTTGATAACGCTTATATCTTAGAGTAAGATAATTAAGTAACACCCTGTCCTTAACATTAATCATCAATTACAAACCCCAATGCACTTAAATAAACTAATGAAAGTATATGGTCCTCCCGGGATTCGAACTGGGGACACTACACCCAGCTTTGTAACAGTTTTGTATGTGGGTAACTCTACAATCCAAGCATCTAGCTGTTGGCTTGTTTTGAGTTCGTTCTCGTATCTTACCTTATTAAGACTTAGGCTATAGCTGGTCTACACAGGCAAAGGATAGCATGAACATGAAAACAGTAAATAGAGCCGAAGCGAAGAGAGATTGTAAAACAAAGAAGAAGGAAGAACAAGAGAAGAAAACGGAAAATAAACAAGGAAGAGAAGGCGAAGTAGACGAAAACTTCTCTCAGCAAATGGCTAAGAGTTTACCCTGGCGATTGCGGGAAGACTCTTAAGATCCTGGGCCTAAAAAAATCCATTTAAAACACCCCCAAAAAACTTTATTTTATTTTATTTATTTTTTTTTGCTCAAATATCACTCCTTCACATCCCCTCCTTCCCCACTTCCCCCCTCCTTCAGTTATCACCTATTTTCCCTGTTATTCCCTTATTCAGTGGTCTATTTTCGTGCTAACATTAGCGAGTTGCAAGCAGGGCGTTGTCATCATTGTTACCAAGCGTGGGAAAGAGCGAGAGAGAGAGAGTATTTAGCAACAGTGTCTCTCCAGACATGGGGAGGAGTGGAGGAGTGGGAGGCTGCCTCAGCCTTTGGTTATGTAACTCCCGGCCTCTATCGCCGATTTTGACCATTCAAACGCTGTTTCCACTTGTTTTATTGTTGTAACTGGTTAATATATTCATATTAATGGTAAAATAGGCGCATATGAATAAGTATTAACGATATTTATGGTAAAATAACGATGTTAGTGATGGGAACAGCTCAAATATGTGCGCACAGGCGTGTGGTGTCTCATACCCCCCATGCTCACTTCTTAGGTTAAGAGGAGAAAGAGAAAAAATATGTCCAGGTTGAGAAAAGGTACTGAGCAAGTCTTTTAGGATGCAACTTTCTGCATTTCTACTCTCCGTGACGATAGCCCAAGTTACCAAATGCACTAACTCCAATTTCAGCCAGAAAGTGTTTGTGAAAGTATAGGCCTACGATTTTCTTTTTTTATTTGATTTTGGTGTTTTGTTCCAGTGTTTGAATGTTAGACCTAAGCTTTTTCCCGTAGCTTTTATTTCCACAATTGTGATCTGGCAGTTTTTCAAATACACTTTTACAAGAATGTTTTTCACATAGTTATCTACCGTCAGCTTAGTTAACAATACCAGTGCAATAATAGCCTCAAACCTTTACCCAAAAACTGAAGTTGCAGATCAAAAGACATAAACCTAGAGTGAGAAGGGTGGAAATGAGTTACTTGAGAAGTGCGTATTGTGTTTCATGGAGAGACTGGCATACATTTGAGGAACTACGAGTGCGTTGTGGTGTGGATGTGCTGTAGAATGTGAAAAAGAACACCTTGAGGTGGTTTGGTCATGTGGAATGTATGGGGAGCGAGAGAATGACTTAGCGAGTGTACAGGAGTGAGATGAAAGGGCAGAGAGGAATAAAAGACCGAGAATGAGGACGAAGGATGGGTTGAGAGGAATATGAGTGAGAATGGTGTTGGGTGGGAGGAGGGGTGCCGGCTGACAGAGGACAGAGGTGCATGGAGGCGATTCATTCGTGTCCACCCATTTGGGGATCAAGGCGTCTGGTATTTTATAGATAGAATCAAAAGGTGCCAAAAAATGTCTTTGCATAAATTCGCCTTAACGAAATCTGGACACAGCATTCTAACTTTTGCAGGAAATGATTAACAAAAGTATAACATTTGCTGTGTAATATTGAATGGTGTTTTTTTCCAAAATCTTAAAACATTGGACGGTGAGGGATACAATTTTTCACTCGGTTAAAATGAACACTGTATCTATTGCCAAAAGCTTCAATCCCCAAGGGGGTTAGCGCGAATGAATCGCGTCCATGCTAATCTTTCATTCATCAGCCGGCGGCCCTCCTCCCACACCTCATTCACTCGTATACCTCTCATCTCCATCCTTCCATCTCATTCTCGGTCTACCTCTCCCTCTCTGGTCTTCCACCTCGCACTTGTGCACTCTTTTATTAAGTATCTAACTCCCCAGATGCTTCACTTGACCGAAGCTTCTCAAGGTGTCCCTCTTCACACCCTCCAGCACATATATATATCCACACCCGATCGTTCTCGTCCTTCCTCATTCTTATGTCTATATCTGCATTTATTCTCAAAATACTCATATCGACGTAATATAATTAGAGAGTAAGCCCCAGAAGATGGAAAAGTGGTTACTAAATCAATTTCGTCCACTGTGTACAGGAGATATAAGACAAAGCTGCAGGTATCGTGTGTCCCCCCCCCCCCCCCCCCCTTCCCCAATTGAAAGAAAACGTGTCATAGAGCCGAAGTCAAGGCATGTTGAAGTCAAAATGTCTGGACACAGATTGAATCAGTTTAAGTCGTAAGATAAGGACAAGTTAGATTGAGGGTTGGATTTCCAGAGTTTACTTGTTGAGTATAAGAAGAACGGGGCAAAACGGTTTACTTTTGGGTTAGAGAGATAGATAGCATAGGGATGGGAATGTTTTGAAAGGTGGGTGCCACCAACTCTCTGTATAGGAGGAGCACGCTGAAAAAGCTCTGAAGAACACTGATCGTTTTAATAGAGAGAGAGATGCAGCATTGCGGCGTGTCGAGAGAGATTGCTGATAATTAGTAAGAGGAGGGGAGTTGCTGAGGTGTCACATCCAGCCCTTTCCCTTATGGCTTCATTCACAAATTGGGTAAATATGGCTACGTGACTAACACAAAGCATGGCCATAGACCCTACCAACAAAATTACACAAGTGGCCGCTTCAGCAGATTATCGCTGTTTTCTCGCATTGGGGCCCTTTAAATGTTGACACTCTGGCTTTAGCTACCACTGTGTAGCCTTCCAAACAGAAGGAATATGCAGTATCATAGACTACAATAGATCTGGACTGGACACGAAAATGGAACTTTGCAGTAAGGGACACAAAATCAGAGAACGAACCCTCAAGTTCGAACCTCGAAATCGCGAAAATATCGTCAGTATGTTCACATTTCTATGCCTATCATACATTCCAACCATTGAATGCAGTTCCATACTATTAATGTAAGTCATTGATAACCGTGGCCAACGTAGATTAATAGTTTTAATGGGGCTATTATCGTCGGGAAGAGAAGGGTAGCTGATTTACGACAATTCAGACATTTTTAGAATGTTTAAACTCTGTATCTGCTTTCTATGAACATTTATTTGACTACCAAACGATATGGACAACGCATGATTCTAGATTACACTAATATACTTTATTTTAGAGATGTATTTAGTATGGAATGAACGAGAACACCAATGTCGACTTGGTCGCGTACACCTACTTTACAACTCGAAAACACGGGATCTGGCTGTATTGTTGCTCGCCTCAATTTTAAGATAGATAGAGAGAGAGTGAGAGAGAGAGTTCAAAGTACATAATAAATTTCAATATCGTGTTTAGGATCAATGTCTCTAGAGAGAGCGAGAGTGCATGCCTACATAACAAATTTCAATATCGTCTTACGGATCAATGTTTCTGTTGTTGCTCGTTTTCCTTTATGAGTGAATTGTATTAGTGGTTATGAAAGGCTGAGTGTATGCTAGAAATTATGCCTACTTTTATTATTTTCCAATTTACTTACTGCAACAGAAAAGAAGTGCGAAAGATGCATTTTTTTATGAATGGAGCAAATATTTGGCACGTCTGGTTTGTCGATGTGGCACCACTGTTTAGTTAAAAAAATGAATGAATGAAATTAAATAGATCAGTAGTAAAATTAAAAGGATGGAATGAATCAGTTAAAGAGATGCTAGTAAACACAAGATAACTGAATGGAGTTGGAGTTTCCTCTTTTAGCTCATTATGGCCACTTATACTGCAGCATTATGTGACGTTAACCACTCCGTTAGAACCGCATGGCTTGTCCTACAGTGACTCGCTAGGATCGCCAGGACAGTGGATGTGGCTACAGTTTGTGTATTGTTGTGTGCTTTATTTCATATGAAAGCTCGTGTCATGGGCAGTCCAGAAAGGCTCTTTGTTTTCACCCATGTCAAGGCTTTATATATTTAATTGTAAAGTATATGTTTTATCCTTAACTAGTAATGATAGGATCAGAGAGAGAGAGAGAGTAGAACAGAGTGAGAGGGGGCGCGTAGTGTTTTGCTATACTCGATGACGTCATAGCTGGCTGGCCTCGTTGGGATTGGTTGAGGGAGTTGTTTACCATGCTTGGTGACGTAATGTTTTGCTAGCTACTTTGGTAGTGGTTAGAGGACTTGTTACCGCTTTTTTCCCACGCGGCTCGAGCTAGTGCGAGTATATATACAGCTCCCTCGCCACTTTCTCCCTCAGATCTGGTTTCTAGAACGCATCCCTCTTATCCTTTGATACCTGTCTCCCGCCCTGCACCTGAGAATCTTTTCCTCTGCCTATCTCTCTCATTTTCCATACCTTTCACCACCTTTTATTCATATGATCTCCCCTCTGGTTAACTCTGCATAATCAGCTTCATGCTGGCCAGTTGTATTGTGCGTTAAGGTCTGATATAACCCATGTATGTTAGTGTTAAGATAAGTTGATCACAAAGTATTGGTTGGCATTCACATTGTTTAGTACCGCTTCCTATAATTATTAGTGTTCTGCTGGATTAGATAATGCTAGACTAGGAGTCTGATATTATAAGGTATTGTTTCCTATGAGTGCTGGCTTTAGTTAAAAGCTGCACAACATACCTGAGAACTGGAGTTGATTGAGTAAATTCTAGTCTGTGTGCCATTGAGAGTAGAGCATGCACGAATGAGGGCTTTTTGCCTATACTATTCTGCACTGTTCTAAGCCCGTTGTTTGTCTTTGAGCTATGCCAGGAGAACGCTTAATACTTCGGTATTAAGGTTTCTCAAGAGAGCTACCCTTCCCTATAACGTAATATTTGACGCACAGACTTGAGATTTGCACTAGGCTATGCGGCATGCCATGCGCACCAGTATCTCGTATCATTGACTCCAGCTAGACTTTATCAGTCTTAGTAGACATTAAGTATATTAACCCAATTACTCATTTTATGCATACCCGTTTATGATTACACAAGCATTTCGCAGCCTAGTTTGATGTATTGAGACACAAACGACTTAGGCTCTTTTTGTTGATAGGAATACTGCATTGTTGTGGCGATCATTATTATTGTTGTAGTGTTTAGGATATTCTTGGCTCCGACGGCATTATATATTCTGCCTTTTTGTGTGCATAGCCTGCACGAGCATTGTTCCGCTGCCTGCCTTTTTGGGTCCATTTCCGATACGAGCATCTTTATAGCATCTAACATTTAAAGAAGATTCCTAGTTGGTGTTGAAGGACTTTAGTGCACTTTCTTTCATGCAGGAGTGCCTGACATTTATTGATTAAAGTAACGTAAGCTGTAACTTCTCTTACCACCTTACTTTGCATACCATAACCAAGCACCTTCGGTTATAGGTAGTAATAGGCTGTTTTCACATGACATTAAGCCTAGAGTAGACGCACATTTATTGAGAGTTTAATAACCTATTATTACATATAGAACTCTGTAGAGTATTTGTGTTCTTTGTTCACTGGGAATATACATCAGAGGTTGGATCTAGCGCTTTCTGTTGTAGCATTTATGCCATTACTAGTCCAATGAATAAGAGCCCTGATATATTTAAACCTCAGTCGTAACAAATGGCGACCTTACCTAGGATTTGGTGAACCTACATTTATTAGCAGGGAACATTTGTTGTTTTGGGGAATGTTTTGCGGGGATCAGCAAGAATATTTTTTTTTTGCAACATAGTATAGCCCTTGAGTATTTCCGAGAATTTTTGTGTGTATATCGAGGTATAAGAGTTTGGGCACCGGTGCTTCTTTTCTGAATATTGAGGTGGGAAATTTTTGTGAGCATCATGTCTTATACCGGATCAGAGGAGAATGGAGACACAGTACGTAATGTCGAAACTGAGGAACAGCAGCATGATGAAAGGGTTAATCAGGTGAACTGTGAGGAGGGTGCTAGGATATTTTTGCAATGGCCTGTTACTGCCGAGCGGTTGGAGGGTATGAATCGGTACGGTCTTCAATGCCTGGCCACAGCTATCGGTCATGCGGGTACTAGCAGCATGACCAGGGATAACTTGATAACGTGTGTACTGGGCAGGGTGACTGGTGAGCGAGATGGGTTGAGTGCTCAGAGCCCTTCGGCCATGCTTCCCCTACACTCGACTCCCAGCCATCCCAGTAGTTTGCCGACCCCAAGTACGCTTCCACAGTTGGGTGGTGACTGGCAGGGTGGGTTGCCCCTGGGGGGACCACCGGTAATTTCAAACATTGTAGCACCTTCACCTCCTCAAGGGTTAACTCCAGAATTAGTGTTTCAGCTCGAATTAGCTAAGATTGAACAGCAACGAAGGGCAGGTGAGCTTCAGCAGCAATTAGAAATTAGACCAGATAGAAGTGAGAGCCCAGCTAGCAAAAATCAAAGCTGATTTAGATTCGACTAGGTACTTTGCCGACATGGACGTAGAGAAGTCGTGAGTAGAGACAACAGGACAGCGACTTGGGGCTGGTAACAATGCTCCTGATCAGTCTGTCTCGCACTTATTGAAACTGGTTCCGGTGTTTGATGAGAGTGGGGTAACATAATTTTTCGCACACTTTGAGAAGAAGTGCCAGGAACACCAGTGGCCAGAGAATAAATGGGCAGCACTTGTATCCTCTAGATTAAGAGGCAAGGGTCTTAAAGCCTACGATGCGTTACCTTTGGAGTCATGTATTGTGTATGAGGATCTCAAGGAGGCTGTCCTGAGGGCTTACGAACTGCAACCAGAAACGTACCGTTTGAAGTTCCGGGGTGTAACTAAGGGAAGAGATAG
>JBAKBP010039064.1:0-15390 GCA_037953745.1 Lithodes maja
ATATGCTAGCCAGTGTGCAAGGCAACTTATTGAACATCACTCTTTTGTTCCCGTCGCACATGTGGGTCACTCACGGGCGGCACAATTTCACCAAGCACAATATCACTAGGGGCGTCATCACTAGAGGCCTATATCAGGGGCACCATGGGTGGTGTGGGTGACACCTCACCATCACTCAAAAATGCGAATAGGGGATATAAGGGGAAAATACAATGTTAGGAATTACACCATCATTATGTGGTGATGGGCTGGTCTATCAGAGTGAGAGCTGAGCAATCTCTGCCATACCCATAGCTTACTCTGACTTTTCCTTTAACTTATATATTTTCTAGATCTCAAGTGACGGCGTCTCTTCCGTGGATTGACCTCCCAATCTACCAAGATTGGAAGCCAAAGCGTCACATTTTTCCCTTGCCCCTCAACTTTCTTTTCATAATTGCTGAGGGGCACAGGGCCCTGGGTGGGGCTTTGGTTTCCCGGGCGTTTCCGCACCCTCCTCTGCCCCCCGCCATGGAGTGGCTTCGGTCACCCAGGTTTTATTGTGGTCGGCGGGGAGGGTTCTGTGGGGGCACTCGGTTATGGCCTTGGAATTGCTCGGGGCCTTGGGGCTGTTCGGCCAGGCAGCTTGGGGAACAACAACAACAACAACACCATCATTATTTATATTAGTAATAATAATAGTCAGGTTACATATTTCTCAAAAGTGCCAATTCTTCCCAAAGGGAATTTACTGGCGCTCGAAAAAGTTACAGTGCAATAAATATAATTTCAAAGAAAAAAATATACATAATTTGTGTGCAGCACAAAGCTGAATAAGTATCAGTGGCAGCAACTAAACTCTGTAATCATCTTGCTAGATCATTGATTCTTAAGAGTTAGGTAGACCTTGAGTTGCTTCTTGAAGAATCCAACGGAAGTCAGCTGTCTCGTGGATAAGGGCAATCTATATATAGCCTTGGAATGACGAAGTAAAATTACCTCTCAGAGAAAGGTGATTGCTGGACAGCTCTTGGCTCACTGAGGCGCAACAAATCATCGCATCACACAATCATTCCAGGACGCAATGGCGGTCATTTCAACAATTCTACAAAATACTTTGATTCGCCAAGCTTAAGGATCTTGAAAGTCATAAGACAGGTTATATTCTATTCTAGCTTTAACCGGCAGCCTCAATGTGGTAAGAGGTCGTGGGGGTTCTTCGCCGAAGGCAAAAACTGAGCTTCGCACCCCTGTTTAAAAGTGAATGACCCTTCTTTAGCCTTTAAAATGCTAGTACTGTATTGGTATGGAAAGGGATATCCCCTATGCGGCAGATTGATGATTTTGATGGATGTTGTAGAATTCCATGAAAATATCATCAACGTCTTTGAAATAGAAGTCTGCATCTAACCTGAAAATTTTACTGCCCTAGACAATCCTATCTACAAAGTATTATAAAGTAGGGGAGGATGTGTTGAAGGAATAGGAATGGGATTGCTGCCTAATATAATTATAATGTAAAACTTGCAAAATAAACAAACTAAAACAGGGACGAGACAATATAAAGGCAAAGGAACTTATCAACATCACTATGTAAAAACAACGCTTTAGTAAAACAAAACTTTGAAATAAAAGAACACAATCCACCACATGACGAGAGTGCGTTGTTATATGTGAGATTGATTTGCTTGGGAAACCGATTAACTTGCTCATGTAGTGATGTATTTACCTATTTACCTATTTGTAGTTTACAGGAATTGAGCAGCGCTCGTGTTGTCCTGTCTTAGTTACTTTATAATCAATCCATTTTACTTACAGTATACAAGTATCGTAATGGATATTCCCAATTCCCAGTATTTTGGACTAACATATCATAGCTTATGTTGTCCTATTTCCATATTTACTTTTATCCAACCTAGATTTGAACATGTTAATGTTCTTCGCTCGCACCACCTCCTCCAAGTTGTTCCATATAGGAAGCTGATATAATAATATACAGTACATCCTAAGTGGTGGTTTTGTGTTCTTATATTTCAAAATGTTATTTTACTAAAGCTTTAAAGTGTGTCAATTTGTATTTTGTTTTGTGTGTTCATTGTTTTCTGCTGTGTTTTCCCTGTTCTTGCTGTCTCGAGTCCCCCCCCCCAAAAAAAAAAATGGAAAAAGAAAAAAAAAAACAAATAGGAAAAGTGGGGATTGGGCCTGAGTAAATAAATAGATAGATAGATAGTTATTTCCATATAGCGATTTTGGTAAGTTCTTTAGTCTATATATTGTGTCGTACATGTTTATTTAGTTTGCAAGTTTTACATTATAATAAATAATCCATCTTGCCCCTCGCTGAGCGAACATTCAACAGACCAACATTCTCACCATTATCACCATCATCTTTACGAAAGCCAACAAAATAATGTTCATCACTTTTGGCACCATTCTCTTCACCACTCCATGTCGGACCCGTACATGTAACCTCAAGTACAGTACTGTAAAACAAAAATGAAGTGTCCTACCACTAGTGTTTGGTTGTTCTTCATAAGGTAACACAGGTCTAAGTTATGGGTGTCGTGGGAGTGAGTAATGGCGGGAGGTCGAGGGAGCAGAGCCTGTGGCAGCATCTTTCCCCATGGCAAGGCATGCAGTGGACTGGAGCGAAGCCTAGCACAGGAGGGGGTTGGGTAGGAGCAAGAGTTGCTTGGGGGAGTGAGGTCAGGACTGGGGAGGGAGCCTAGTTCATCACTATAATGTACCCTATTTCTTTTCAACTGGCGGTAAATTGCAAAGTTCCCATCAAGATTTTGCAGTTATTTTGAAGATTTTGGGAGTGAAATATGGTGCTAATTGTATAAACTTGGTCTTGATATGATGCAGAAGCATAGTAGTTTCCTATTTTTCCAATAAGTATCGAGAAATTGGGTGCTAGTGATTCAATTTACCGCCAGTTGAAATATAACCGACTATAGGCCAATAGGGCTCGCAAAAATATTTGTTTGCATGGCGCGAACATTTAATTGGATTGTGCAAAAATGCTTGATGCCATATGGCGTCACCTGGAATTGTGGCACAAAATTTTTTGTGACGGCATATGGCATCAGCCGTACATTACCTCCCAGACCCCAGACATTTAAATATTATTGCCACCGCCCACCCGGGCATATTTGGCACGCAATCGCCTTGTTTATACATCTTGTAGCTTCATAAATGTCTAACAAACAATAAACAATGAAATATCATGATCACATAGTGTACCTTCATTCAGCTTCAGAATGGTAAAAAAAGGGTTAAACTTGACTTACAACACAAACACACCGACTCTAAAAATGTGCTTATCCTATATCCGATACAAATTTTAAGGACAAGGGACTCTGAAAAACTATATGTTGACAAACAAAAAGGGTATTGAACATAACTTACAATGCACATTCACACACTTTTTGTTTTAGATTGTGTACTTTACCAGGCATTATGTGGACAAATAGTGTAAAAATCTATATATTGATACAGAATAAAGTGCAATATACTGTATATAATTGTCCTATTTACATACTGTACACTCGGTATGGGTGTAGGTTGCCAACGTTAGAGGAGAGTACCCCAAGGTATCCAGCTCCAGGCTGCCCCGGGTGGTTGTCACCCAGAGGCCATCCCAAGATCTTTATAGCGGTGGGACCTAGGGGCACCCCACCAGAACCAACCGCAGGGACCCAATGCGTGCAAGCACACGGCACTACGGCTGGCCTGGTATTATTCTCCTAGTGATAGGGGAGCCTCCCGGTGCGTTACCTCCGGGTTCGGGCCCCTGTACTACTAGGCAGAAAGTGAAAGTCTGTAAAGACACTATGCCCTCTAGGTCCTCCTGGCTAGGATGGACACCCAGGAGGCCAGAACTGGGCATGAGTTAGAGTTAGGTCTCTCCACGTCAGTGAGCTGCCATTAGGCGAGTTTGAAGCATATTTTACATTAGGTGCCTGCTCTAGCTAGCCCCAACCACAGTTGTTAGCTGTGGACCTAGCCTTTGCCCAAAGGGCTTAACCTGCAAGGCAGCAGGTGTGGTGGTTTGCTCCCCTAGACAGGTTGCCGACCACGGCTGACGAGTCCTGTCTACCCGGATTGTGTAGGGTTGTCTTCCTAGATGGGTTGCCGACCAAGGCTAACGAGTCCCATCCACCCAATATTCATCCCCACTCATTCATGCCAAATATGTACATGGTAGCCTATGTCATCATTATCATCTCCGACACCTTGCTTCCTCCTGGGAAAGCCTCGCTAATGGATGGCCCTGGATCATTCAGTCTGTAAACTATATGTATGTATCTGTACAATTGGTAGTATAAGTTCTGCTCTCCTTATGTTATCAGTTTTAATGAAACTTACATGAGAAATGTTATGTATGTAGGTACTGTATATCTTAAGCAAGAAGCTTTGTGGGACTATTTGGCTAACCACTGGATAAGGAACTTAATTTTTAAGTCTATATGTTTTTATATATTAAACACAATAGGATTTATGGAAGCTTTTGCTGATATGCATTTGTTCTCTTATTTTTTATCTTCAACATACTGTACTACTGCTGTGGCAGTATATGGGGTTAACTTAATAAATGAGTCTGTCACCTATATAAATCTATCAGTCTAATATTGGATCTGGCTATCTATCTGTTGCCAGACTGCTTGATCCCCGAGAGGGTGACCATGAATGCATCGACTCCATAATCCAAAGCAATATGTTAGATTCCATAGCTTTTTGGGGGGGGGAGAGCTTCTAGCCGAACCGCCTATAGTTTCTGATACCAGTACAAAAAATCTTGGATGTGTTGCCAAAAACATGTTGACCATTGATAAGTTACCACATCAGCTCTCGTGTGAGACCTCATTAACTGAAAATATAGTTAAACTTGGGCAAGAGTGGTAGAAGAGAGTCTCGAGAAAAAGTTAAATGTAATGTCCCCTAAATATTTTGTATTGGCCATTTTTTAGGTGGAAATTCTACTTTTAATAACTAGTATTTGTTATGCTGTACATTATATATTATCCTATTGTACAAAATGTATTTGTTTTAGGAGTCACAACCATGCTAGAAGAGAATATATTTTTCATACAATAATATAGCCTGTAATTTTAATTTTATTTCCTGCTAGTTTTATTACTGTATATTGATACAGCTATAAATATAATATATTTTTAATTTAATTTTTATTTGATTTTAATTTTAATTTACCAGTACAGTTGGTCCTCCAATAACGCGGCCAATGTGTTCTGGTTACCGCCCGTGTTAGCCAAATCCGCGTTACCGAACCCATATGTTTACATGTTAAAGGTACCTTGGTGTTCTGGGGATTTCCACAAAGTCCACTTTTTCTCCATAGAAGCCTATGTTATAATAATAAATTCAATTATAAAGGTTATTTTACATGTGCATTGGGTTGATTTGCCCATTGCAACTCTTACCTCTGAATAAATGAAGTGTTGCATCCCCCCCGTCCCCTCCCCCCCGGATCCATCGCCGTCACTGCGATGAAGTTGATGGTCTGGTAGCTCTCGCCGCCAGCCATTCGTTGATAAGGCGAGGTCCCTCCCCAGCTTCAGCATCAGAGTCCTCAAAGCCACTGTAGTCGGCATCTGATACACCCGACAGTAAATCATCTGGTGGCTGAGGGTCGGAATCAGAGTCGGAGTCACCCGACGCCACTTGTTCCTGTTGCTGTGCTCGTTGTCGAAAGAAATCTGTTATTCGTGTCTGCTGGCGTGCATTTATCCTGTCGTGAAACATGTCGAAGTACGGCTGGATGGAAGCAGTGAAGCTTGCTATTATCTGTGCTGAACAATCATGTTTGGGATCAAAGTTGTTCATGTGATGGCTGAGGCGTTGTGACAATTCTACAAATTCCCGTAGACCAGGAGTGTTCGGCTCTTCCTGGGGTTCGTCTTCTTCTCGATGTTCTTCCTCTGCCTGCTCTTCCTCTTCCAAATCCTGCATTAGGTCCTCGGCATCAGGCTCCTGTGGTGGCTGAATCAAACCTTGAATATCTTCTGGCCCCACTTCACCCATCCCAGGCACACGTCTGGCAACCTCGACTGCTCTCTCCACCACTGCCTCAAGCCTGACTGGCTGATCAGGTAAATCTAGCTTGTGCCCAGGTAACCCCTCTAGAACATTCCTCCAGGCATGGTGGATTTTAGCTCTTGTCACATCAGCCACGCTTCCACCATCGTATCCACTGCATTCTTAACCCTTAATTTGGCAGCGCGCAACTTATGTCGTGTGAAATAAATTTGGACTAAGTGGCGGTTCACAACTTATGTCGTGCGCCATTTTCAGCACGCAATGTTGCTGAGAGAGAGAGCTGAGCGGTGTGAGGAGCCTAGCAACCCTATGACCGCTCACGACCACCGCGGTGGACCAACTGAGGTGCCTCCCACCCTTCCCTCCCCTCTCTCACTCTCTACACAGGGAATTATGTAGGGAAATTACCTAATTACAGGGTTTTTGCACTCGTGTTGCACGATCGTTGCAAGAGAACCAGCGGTCGTACAAGGATGGTTCGGGTGTCATTGGAAAGCTCTGTTTACGCCCTTTCAGGGATAGATACTTGTTTTACACTCTGGTCTTATTTAGGCATGGAAAAGATCACGTAAACAACCCTATTTAGGGTAAAAACACCCCGCTGGGCGCTACGGTCCGCTAGACCGCCTAGCCCGCTAATAAGGTGTTAACCCTTTGGCGCACAATGACTCGTTCAGAGTCATTAGGTATTTTTTTCCTAGGCGCACGATGACTCTTTTAAGAATCATTAAACTTAAAAATATTCGCCAAAAATTAAGTTTTCGTCTGACGCGCGTCATATTTGGCATAGGTATTAAGTCTAGTTCAATGGGTACAATTGGCAACCCCCTCAGTTTAACGGTTTACTCACGGCTGGCTGGGAAGGGAGCAGAGTACAGCTCAGTCTGTTTTTCGATACTTTCACGTTTATTCGTGTATCTCAGTAACTATTTGGTTTATAGTAATTCTGAATTTACCAGTGGAATCCTCATCAAATTCCGCTTCCATATATGTATGCAAATAAAAAATGTTGAGGGCAAAATTTTGAGCTAGCGCGAGTTGGAGATAAGGTATTTAAATTTTTTGTTTACAATTCTTATTTCTGAGTGCCCCAATGTGGTTGTTTTGTATTTATTCTATATTTTTATTCGCTTATCTTCAAGTTCAATCAATAACGAAGCCGATGGTACCTCATTAATCCAAATACAAGGATTTTTTGGTGGATAAAAACGTCACAGAAACAAATTATCGCCGGGCACAAAACTGGCTCTGAGTGAGCTGAGATATACAGTGGAGCCCCCATTTTCGCTACACCGGTCTTCGTTGATTCAATTCTCGCACCACACACCAAATATTCCCCATTTCAATTCTCGCGCCAAAAGCCTCAATTCTCGCATCAAAATCCCAGCCGAAACCCGAAAAAATAGCAAAAATAACGAAAAACTCGACATAAAACTAGAAAACAAACAAAAACAATAATTTTGTTTTAACATAACAAAAAAATCTGCCAGGCGCTTGCCGTTTAGAGACGAAATCCGAGTGAATCCGAGATCTGATCGTCAAATGCACAAGATGCCGCCATCTTTGTATGACATCACTAAGCAGACGCTTGCAGTTTAGCTAGTATCTGTGTTGACAAAACAACCGTTTGCAAGCCTTTTTGTGCCTGAACCCCTTATCTCTCGCGTTTATTATAAACTCTAGTACATCTAGTGATAGGGATGGTTGGCCTGGTGGTAGCAATGAAGGAATTTCATGCTCAAAACACAGAGCAAAGACCAGTCCATGTCGGACGAAAGCGATTGAAATGCCTAGCCTAGACGATGTTAGCCTAGGCTAGGCTAAATATGACAATGATTTATAATAAAATCTGTGTGGTAAGTAATCTTCTCATAATACGTATTTATACGTCTTTTCCTCATAATATGTATTTATTGGATGTATTTGGGGCGAAATGGGTACTTGAGGGGTGGCTGGACGAATTTAGAACCTAGGCCTAGGCTAGGCCTAAACAAATTTGCATGTTAGAAACAATGCCCCAATCTACAGTATTTATGGTTAGGACTGTCATTTAGCCATGTCTATATTATTATTTACAATGCATAAGATTTAGGCCTAGGCTACTTGATGTAGCCTAGACAAAAAACAAGTTTTCATAGCCTAACACTGGGAAAAAGTGCGGTAATTGTTTAGATATTGGGCCTTTTTTTTCTAGTTATTAAAAACTTATTCTATGGTGTATTATATGATACAGTATAATGCATAAATTTTTTAATTTGTGTACAATAAAACATGTTTTTATAGGCAAAAAATAGAAAAAGACACAAATTTTGGCATGAGCACGGAACCGATTGAATTTTCCCCATAAGAACAGTGCCCCGATCTTGGCTGTTTCAATCCTAGCTCTATTTCTGCGGAACCGATTGGCAGCTAGGATGGGGGCTCCACTGTACTTACGGAGTGGGAAAAAACTTTGATTGGAAACTATAGGTGCGCCAAAGGGTTAATATGAAACCTTTTCCAAAAGGTATGCACTGTCAAAGCTGCTCCGTCGGCGGGTTCCTGTTGGTGTTGTGGTCGTTGTTGTTGTTGTTGTGGTGGAGGCGCGTTTGGTGCCTGCTCATTCAGTGGTGGGGGAGAGTCTGGGGCAGACAGTTATTCGAGTGGTGGGAGAGAGTCAGGGACTGATTCATCGTCTGACATCTGTAGCAGTTCTTCTTGGGTGTCAGTGGCAGTGTCGAGCATCAGGAAAGTCTTAGTGGCATACGCACCCTTAAAGCACGCTATCACCTCCTGGTCCAGGGGCTGTAGGAGAGACGTAGTATTCGGGGGCATGAACATCACTTTTTACGTTAGGGTGCCGATCAACCAACAATCGGGAATGTCCGGGTGCGTTGTCAAGCAATAACTGCTTTAAAAGCAATGTTTTGGCGGGTACAAAATGTTTCCAAGTCCTTCACAAAATGATTATCGAACCATTCGAGGCTCAACGCTGACGACATCCAGGCCTTCTTGTTGCTCATCCAATGCACATTCAACTTGGCCATGTCCATATTGCGATAAGGCCTTGGCCGCTTTGCCTTATGGATGATTAGAGGCTTCATCTTGCAGGTGCCGGAAGCATTGCAAGTCAACAAGATGGTTACACATTCTTTGGCCATTTTGTAGCCCCTTGCTGCCTTCTCCTTGCGAGAAATGTAAGACCTATTAGGCATTTTCTTCCAGTTGACTCCCGACTCATCGAAGTTAAAAATCTGATCCAAGTTGTAGCCATCGGCCACAATAACCTCACGTAAGAAAGCAGGGTATAAGTTGGCTGCAGCATTGTCGGCGCTTGCTGTCTCTCCTGTTATCCGAACACTTTTCATTTTGTTTCGTTTATTGAAGGACATCAACCACCCAGCAGATGCCTTAACCCAGTGAGACCCAGCGTCGCACGTGTTGCGTCGGCAGTGTTTGATCACCAACTCCCAGCGACGCATCACGTGCGTCCGACATATAAAAAACACTTACGTGGCTCGTAAGGTAGGAAATGGCGGGAGAATAGGAGGGGGAGGTACCGTAGTGTGTGTGGGAGCCGGGCCAGTAGGTGTGAGCGGGCCGAGACAGCCGCGCAGCTGGTGGTGGTGGGCTTAGTGGGGATAGTTTACACCCTTAGTTCACCGCCACTTTGAACCTTCATTACTCCGGTCGTATGGGAGCTAGAGGCTTGAGATTTATGTGAGACACTCCTTAGGATGTATGCCGTACAATGCCATACTCAGTTTTTACCCTAGTGCTCCCGGGCGAGTGGTCATGCGGGGGAGACGAACTATTGAAAACCCCCCTGTAATGCCCTCGAAAATGTCCCGCACCCACAATAATACTAACCCGAGTTGACGTCAGGTATAGCGTAAAATAGTCGGAGATGGTAAGTCCAATAAACTCATCACGTGATAACACCACGAGACTATCACCTGGTTCTTAAAAATCGGACTAAGGTTGCTATACTTTTAGTACGTCCGTGGTAGTACAGTGGGTTAGCGCGCGGGCCTGGTGGTGATGGTTGGGTCACTAACCAGGGTTCGAACCCCACCCAAGGCATCTCAAAACCTGTGGGTTTTTAGGGGGGTTAAATTCCCTTCAGAGGTTCGTACCCCGCGCCAGGTACCAGGAAAAGTTGATCCTAAAGGTAGCTGGGGACATTTCAGGAGACCATGAATTCCCTTCACACCCAGCATTTCATTGGTGGCAGCTAGGGAACGTGACCAGGTAGCTACGTGGAGCACCCGTCACGCGAACCCTATACCAACAATATTGAGATTGCTGAGGTAATACAGCTACGATACCTTACGACCTTAAAATAGGCTAGGGACTAGCCTAGTTAAAGAAGGATGTAATGTAATGCCCTCGAAAATGTCCCGCACCCACAATAATACTAACCCGAGTTGACGTCAGGTATAGCGTAAAATAGTCGGAGATGGTAAGTCCAATAAACTCATCACGTGATAACACCACGAGACTATCACCTGGTTCTTAAAAATCGGACTAAGGTTGCTATACTTTTAGTACGTCCGTGGTAGTATAGTGGGTTAGCGCGCGGGCCTGGTGGTGATGGTTGGGTCACTAACCAGGGTTCGAACCCCACCCAAGGCATCTCAAAACCTGTGGGTTTTTAGGGGGGTTAAATTCCCTTCAGAGGTTCGTACCCCGCGCCAGGTACCAGGAAAAGTTGATCCTAAAGGTAGCTGGGGACATTTCAGGAGACCATGAATTCCCTTCACACCCAGCATTTCACCCCCCGCCCCCCAAATGACCGAAATGAGTTTTTTTTTATTTTTGTCTTCATTTCTCACCATTCTCTTCCATTTTGGCTCAACACATTTTTTTGAGGCTTCCCCCCCCCCCCCCCCCCCAAAAAAAAAAATGTCCGAGGTGATTTTTTTTTTTTTTTTTTTTTCATTTCTCATCCTTGTCTTCCATTTTAGCAAACAAAAAAAAGAAGTGAAAATGGCTTGGGACTGGGGTGAACAAAATATTATAACTAGCCGGGGCTCAACGGGTTAAAGGGTTTGGGGTTCTGCACATTGTTCATTCGAGCCACTGGTGCATAATATTTCTTAGCTTTTTCTCTGATCATCCGTCCATCTGTCGGCACATGATTCTTGTTTTGCCTCGCCAAATACCGCACCATTAGCTTCTCTGTCTTCTTTAGGATGACATTTCCCACTTTTATCGACGCCTGAGTACCCTCTGCAGGGTTTCCCTTCATAATGTTGGCAATCTTCTCCCTGTCCTTCCAAATGGTGCGAATTGTACTCTCGTTAACTTCATGTCGTCTTGCCAACTCAGTTTGTCTCTTCCCCTTTTCTAACTCCTTCACGATGTCATATTTCTGTGCGTACGTAAAGATACGGCGCTTCTTGGGCGGCATGGCGGCGAGGTTAGGTCACAGAAAAAAAGGCACTATGAGAACCACGGCCTGTGTTACAACACGCGGTGGGGGGTCGGTACGTGAGGCGAACAATGGTGGAACTGGGGAAGGACGCTGGGGAGGGAATAACATACCCGGACGAGCCGCAAGTGACGTCACTGGACCAGGGAGGGAGACGGAACAGCCTCGCCCAGCCCAGGAGAGAGAAAACTGCCCAGCTGGACCCCGCGTCATTGTAAGTATTGACCGCGTTAGTAACATTTTGGATATTTGGGGTGTACCGCGTGCCACCAAATCCGCGTTTCTAAAACTCGCGTTACCGGAGGACCAACTGAACAGTAAACCCTCGCCATCTCGGACCTCTAGAGGTCGGAAACCTGTACTAGCCAGACTGGCTACAGCCTCTCGGACATGTACTTCCGTATTTTGGACATTTCCGTCATCGTTCCGACAGTGTCCGACGTTGTCGGATGATGCCCTCACGTCACCGGGCTATAAGGGTGAATATTCGACAAACAGAAGGGACGTCCGACGCCATCTACATCCGGGGCAAATTTTCGTTTCGTTTCGTTCCATTTTTTTTTTTTTTTTTTTTTTTTTTTTTTTTTTTTTTTTATATTCCAACTACTCCCTCTCGGGCATAGGCTGAGAGCCTGTACATTCCACCGCTCAACACGGTGAAGCCCGTGAGGTCTTGTTCCAGCCTGGGGAGTGAGACATGCGAAGCATCCATCATGGCTCGAAGCAGCTCCATCTCTGAAGCGGCCGGTTGCTTCGCTCAAGTGCTTCACCGTCTCACCCTCCAGACTCAGACCCTCACTCTCAGAACGCCACCTATTGAGCAGTGAACTCACTAGGCATTGTCCCCCTGTAACATATTTTGAATATGGGAATATTCATACAGTGTTATTTAATCAGGGAACAATGAGGGTATTTTTTTTGGCATTTCGGTGGGCTTTGTGGTAATGCACTGATACTAGGTACAGCACAAATTCAATCCCAATAATATCTTCCCATTGACATATCGGGATTTGAACCCGGGTCCATTGGATTACCAATCCAGTGGCATGACCACTCCACCACACCTCCCCATATACAGTAGTTATATGGAATTAACCCGGGAGCTGCAGGAAGACTCTTAAGAGTTCCCCCGGCGGACTGCGGGAAGACTCTTAAGAGTCAGAGAAAAAAAAATCAATTTTAAACATCGAAAAAAAAAAAAAAAAAAAAAAAAAAAATTGTCCCTTGGGCCATGCAAAATATCAGTCCTCTACCTCCCCTCCTTCCCCACTTTCCTCCCCTCCTTCAGTTATCACCTATTTTCCCTGTTATTCCCTTATTCTGAGGTATATTTTCGTGCTAACATTAGCGAGTTGCAAGCAGGGCATTGTCATCACTGTTAGCAAGCGAGTGCAAGAGAGAGAGAGAGAGAGAGAGAGAGTATCGATCGACAGTGTCTCAGTGGCCTTGGGGGAAATTGGCAGGAAAGGAGCTTGCCTCACCCATACATTATGTAACTCGCGGCCTGTATCGCCGATTTTGACCATCCAAACGCTGTTTTCACTCGTTTTATTGTTGTAACAGGTTCATACCTTTATAATCAACCTATAATAGGTGCATATGGATATGTATTAATGCTATTTATGGTAAAATGAATATTTTAGTGATGGAAACAGCTCAAATACATGCGCACAGGCAGAGGTGTCTAATTACCCCCATGCGCACTTAACCCGGGAACTGCGGGGAGACTCTTAACCCGGCAAGCGCGATAGGCCTCACGGAAGGCTTCCTATAGGGAACGCGATAGGCCTCACGGAAGCAGGACCATAAAAAAAGCTTTCCAAAAAAAAAAAGGGCCTATCAAAAAAAAAAAATTTGTCTCTAGGTGAGATAATTCCCCTCCAGTACTCATCCATGTAAATCTCACCCACCCCCCTCCCCTCCTTCCCCACCTTATTCCCCCCTCCCTCCCCTCCTCAATTATCACCTATTTTCCCTCTTATTATCATCATTTATCGGTTATTTTTCTCTCCCGCGATAATGTAGCACAAGTGGGTTGCAGAAAAGATCGATATGTAACACCCAGACACCAGCCCACACCGCCCCGCTTGTCTCAGTTACCTCACAGACAGCGAGAGAGGAGGGTTGACTGTAGCTCTCTCTCGCCTGACATTACGACCGGGTGGCCAATATCTTCGTTTTTCACCACCCAAATGCTTTTCCCACTTATTTTAGCACTCTTGAAGGTTCATATATACATCATATATGTAAAATAAAAGCATACCGAAAACAAATAATGGTCTATATTGTAAATATAACGAATTCTGTCAGAATCCAAGGCTAGAAATACACAAATAACTACCCTAGCCCCTAGGTCTATTTAGCGCTTACCGGGTTAAGAGTTCCCCCGGCGGACTGCGGGGAGACTTTTATGAGTGAGTGAGAAAAAAAAATCAACGTTTGACATCGAAAAAAAAAAAATATATTTTTATTTTTTTATTTTTTTATTTTTTTTTGGCCCCTGGGCCATGCAAAATCTCAGTCCTCTACCTCCCCTCCTTCCCCACTTTCCTCCTCTCCTTCAGTTATCACCTATTTTCCCTGTTATTCCCTTATTCTGAGGTATATTTTCGTGCTAACATTAGCGAGTTGCAAGCAGGGTGTTGTCATCACTGATGGCAAGCGATTGCAAGAGAGAGAGAGAGAGTATCGATCGACTATGTCTCAGTGGCCTTGGGGGAAATTGGCGGGAAAGTAGCTTGCCTCACCCATACATTATACAACTCGCGGGCTATATCTCCGATTTTGACCATCCAAACGCTGTTTTCACTCGTTTTATTGTTGTTTCAGGTTAATACCTTTATAATCAACCCATAATAGGCGCATATGGATAAGTATTAATGCTATTAATGGCACAATGAATATTTTAGTGACGGAAACACCTCAAATACGTCAGCACAGGGGGACGTTTCCAATTACCCCCATGCGCACTTCAGAGGTTAAGAGGTTAATTAGGTTAGGTCCGAACCATCAGGCATATACCCCTATAATGTTCGTAAACACCAAATAAAAGTTATAATAAATTGTTATAATTAAAAAATGATATACAGTAAACCCCCCCCTAACTATAAGGGTAGTATTTGTCATTAATATGATAAATTTCACATGGAAAACAAAATATATATCCCCGCGCTGTAGGCCTAATCCCTCCCCTCCCTGTCCCAAGCCTCAACTCCGACCCCATTACTGTGATGATGTTGATAAGCCTATCTTATTTATTATTTATCTATGTGCTGGAAAGCTATTATATTTTTCAATTCCATCACATTAGAAATTATTCAAAGATTACAAAAAGTCCAAATTGGGAGGTTTGACGTACCTCCCAACCTACCAAATAGGAAAACCTACTATTTGGTAGTAGTCTTGGAAAATACAGCGTCAAGGCTATTAACCTAATTGCAATGACGACTTGTCTATTTTGACTGCTATGTCGTCATTCCAACCGCGGTTAAAAAGAAAACGTCTAGAGTCTACTCCTTATCTTGCTCTAGGAGACGTTGTACATTAACCAAAACTACCACCGAAGGTGAAAAAAGCATAGAAGAGAAGAAAAAGGGGTTTACCTTAGTTACCGCTTAAGGCCCATCCTGTGTTCCGTCATGTGCAGATCCCTGTCGAAAGTGCGCATGAGCGACCCTCTCTTGTCATCACATCTCACGTCAGCAGAAGAACGCGGATGGGCAGGGGTCCGGCGTGAGGGAGGGTATTATGTACATTGGATTTTCCAAGACTACTACCAAATAGTAGGTTTTCCTATTTGGTAGGTTGGGAGGTACGTCAAACCTCCCAATTTGTTAGTAGTCTTGGCAAATCCAACGTCAAGGCTGCATAACAAATAGGAGGAGGACATCCAAGCCCAACATACCAAAAAAAACAATGCATAAAACAAAATTATGAAT